>LS056252.1:0-12707 GCA_900241095.1 Acartia tonsa
AGAATCCAATCGGTTCAGTGGTTACCGAGATCTTAAGCTTCAGACGGACGGACAGACAGACGGACGGACGGACGGACGGACAGACATCAAGCTACTTTGTATTATAGATAATACAATATCAAAGGGTGTCAAGATATTTTTTTATTTCCACAATTTTGGGCATGTGGCCACCCTGAATGTATATTTGGTCTTTTTGTATTGTGTGGCAGTTGAATCAAAATATATTTAATATCCTGTTTAGGTTTATTTAATAAAGGAATATCAAGTTATCAACACTCAATTCATATAGATTACAGCTAAAAACCAGCTTGTACAACATATTTTTACTAATTTTGTAGTTTTTTAATTATGCATAAGGGCAAACAAAAATCCGCAAATCCTTTTAAATAAAGTAGTAAGTTTTTTTGTCTAAAGTTTAAGATTTCAAATAACACTGATCAAGTTATCCATTTCAGCAAAGCTTCGCATAGGTCCCGGGATAGTTTTAGGCTGTTCTCTGCCCATTTCCTAACCTATTACCCATTTACAGATCCCTTACATGCTAGGGGCGCAGCGGCTAGTGAATAATAAACCAACATACAAGCAAGACTTGCTTCATTACTATGCTCTAAAAATACACGTAATGACATTACGTCTTGACATATAAATATTAAAAATAAATATAAATTTTATTATTTCTTTAGATAAAATATCGAGACATTTAATTTATTATTAATGGAAGATTTAATATTTCTGATTGTATATGTCATTTCAGAAGAAAAAAATTTGGGTAAATTGGTTTAATATTTTCATTTTAAGGCTCTATATATTTATTACTAAAAAATTTACGCGCGAAGATTACTGTTCTCTGATTGGCTGAAGATTTAGGCATTCTAAAGTTCTGATTGGCTGGCGATAAAAACTTGCTACCAATGATAGGCCGATATTTATACCTGTTGTCTCGAAACACAAAAAAAAAGCATCATGATAGGCTACATGATAGAGTACAAGATGTAAAAATATTAAAATATTACCTGTAAGTTAATTATTAATTTAAAGATCGGACTCTCCATATAGAGCTGTAGAGAATGACATGTAATCAAGGGCACCCTGAACGGCATCCATGCCTAAAACAATAAAAGATTTAAGTAATGCACATCAGTAGAATTATATTTTAATGAAAAAACTCAAATAAAACTATGGCAATTATATAAAAAAAAAGTAAATACATTTATAAATTATACATTTAGTCAATATTATGAACACAATATTTCCTAATTAACTGGCAAGATATTAGGCTATATTATACCTGTGTAAGCTTGCATTCTCTGTATGCAGTATTCAGCCTGGTCAGGGGGCAGCTCACGTCTCAACTCTTCGGGAAGGATATAAGGCTGAAATTTAAAAAAAATTAAGTTATATAGATGGATTTGTAGATCATATTTTACACTAATTATTTTTGCATGATTAAGGATAATTCCTTTAAGGGGGGGGGGAGGGGGGGTAAGTCTGTTCCTAACCCCTCCGGGAGTCCCTAACTCTGCAAGACCTATACCTGCGGTGATCCAACTCTGCGGGTCTACCCAGTAACAAATATAATCTAATCTGACCCAAAGTAATAAACAAACGCACGAAAATTACCCACCTCCTTAATTTCAAATTTATTGTGGAGGGGGCACTACTCAATAGGCAATTTCATAAAAAAAACGGCAACCCACCTTATCAGCAGCTAGAATTCTGAATGAATCGATGACTTGTTCAGCAGTGTCTACATCAGTGCTCTCTCTAAACAAATAGAATTCCGTTATAAAAAGTTGACATCTCTTTCAATATAAAAAAAACACGCCAAAAATACTGTGGTCTGATTGGTGGAGTATTTATGTACAAATCATCTCTGATTGGCTCATTACCATTGAAATCTACTCTAACCCATAAAAAAGTGACCCTTTTCTGAACAAATGTAGTGTTTTGGTATTTTATAGAATATTATGATGTTTTATTTTATTATTTAAGTAAGTAATAATTAAAATATAAAATTTTAATTGCAAAATCAAGTAAAATAAATTCCTTACTTTTTAAGGTATATAAAATAGATTCTTTCCTAATTTGATCTCTTTAATTAAAACTCTATTAAATATTTAATTAAAAACCAACTCAATAGATGTAAAAATAATATCTTCTCTTAATTGATTAAAAATAACATTTTTTCTTATAAAATTGTGATATTTTGTAATTAACTTCATTTTATAAGCCTGATCAAATTTCATTTCCGTAAAAAAGGACATTTTTTGAAGAAAAAAAACTCCGTACAAATATTGAGAATATTTATTTATCGCATCGTGTTATAAACAGCTTTCCGCGGATAAAAAAGGTACAATATATGATTAAAACTAGTTTATTTAGCCCCGAGATACCTACAGCACGGGATAAAAAGCAAATTTTAATCTTATGGTACATTTTTATATTCGTAGAAAACTGGATATAATGTGATGTTATACAAAATTTTTCATGATAGCTCAGAACTAGTTCTAATCCACCGGATATTAATCGGTTTCAAAGCACAATGGCAAAGTTATTTATTTTTATCTGGGACAACAAGTACCTGGTCATGAAGTCCAAGAAGCAGTCGAACTGAACATATCCAGAGGCGTTGGGGTCAACAATGGTCAAGATTCTCTGGAAGTCAATTTCTCCTTGCTTATCCTATACAGAAAATTATCTTTTTAAAAACCCATGTTCAGATAATAAAAATCATGTATAAATTATTAAATATATCGGTGGACCTCTCAAATATGTAAGTCCATCCTTTAATGATTAGTAATGTTTTTGAAGTCTGAAGCTTAAGATTAAGTTGGTCCAAATGAAATACACTTTTCTGGGAAGCTTTATAATTGCCTTGGAGAGATTTTAGGACATTTTCCTGACCTCCAACGCCCTCCTGTAGCGGCTAGGGAGTGAAGTTGCTATGATACGCAACTGATTGAGCTATCCTTTGAAGGAAAGCTACACATAGGTCCAGAGATAAGTATAGGCTATTTTATTTTTAGATATTTATGATTCTTGGGATGGTTTTAGGCTATTGTAAGTTTGTTTACCTGTCCTACGCTGTATCCAAGTGAGATGAGACAATTCTTGAACTCCTCGGGGTTCAGTCTGCCCGTCCTAACAAATTAAAACAGGAGTTATTGCACCTTGTTGTCACAAGAATCATTAACCCGAAAATCAGATTCATGGGATAATTATTTCATACAAATAAATTGTTGCCAAAAAGTAAAAAATCAGCTTGTTTGAAACGGACGTGAGAAATTTTTGCTTCCATTTCTAAATCGTACTTACTTGTTACAGGAATCATCATCTAATGTAATCGATATTACAATTCATTAAAATTCTAACATGCCTAAATTGACTAAAAGAGCTAACCGTTACGTATGGACGGATATACAAACCCAGGCCTAAATATAGAAAAGCGTCACCTTTAAAAATAACTGTATAAGGTAAGAAAATCTGTAAAATAGCTTTGTACCTGCTCTTGTCGAAGTGGTTGAAGCTGGCTCTGAACTCGTTGAGCTGCTCCTGGGTGATGCCCTTGCTGTCACGGGTCAGGATCTGGTTCTCAACCTCGTTGATGGTTCTAAAAGTGGCGCGCCAAATTTTAGCAATTATTTGATTAATTGATTTATTAGCTTTAGTTTCTTAATCCAATCGTATTATTTAAAAACCAACGGCATTAATGAAAATATTGCTTGATTAAAGTCTGATGAGGCTGAGGTTTTGATTTTGGGCCACTTCGCGTAATACAAGAGACGTTAGAGTCAACTGTATCCAACAAATGAATAATTTGAAATAACCAAATTTTTTTTCTCATGTGAATTAGTTGTTGCCAATACCTATTCCAGCGATCAAGTATAATTCGAGAACGAAAATATGTTTGTAATTAAAAAAGTTAATCATCTAACATGCATTCAAACCATAATTGTACAATGACATGGTTACTAAATTAAATCAAAAGTTTCCTATAATATGAGTGTTGTATAGAATCTTTCTCCTTGCACTTATATAAGTAGAGAATACTTTAGCTATGATTGATTTTCTTTCAAAGATTTATTGTAGATTTCCCATACACAATTTGATGCAAAAAATAGCGCAAACAAACGAATAAGTAAATCAACGACAGAAAATGATAAAACGGATTTTTAGAGCATTTCATCGCTTAAAATCATATGAATATGTTAAAATACACTTTTATTTAAATACAATTTACCTAACTTGTTAATAATATATTTTTAAGGGGGTTTCCTAAATTCCCCCCCTTGCCATTTTTTTAAAGAAGCATATTTTAATGAAGGGGCTATGAAATCCAAAGGAATAGGATTGAATATTTTTTCCTTGTTTGAATTAAGTTGACCGATTCCATCAACCCTGGTATAATGCAAAGGATATGTTACAACACATTTTTAGGTCAATCGTCCTGCAAACAACAAAATATTTTCGGGAATAGTCCCTTACGTGGCAACGCACCTTAAGGGGCGAGTCGTAGTATTTTAAAATGGCTTTTTATAGGTTATTTTAGGTTGGGTTAGATTATATTGGGTTAAGTGATTGCCCCACAGGGTTAGGCAATTGGCCCCGCAGGGTTAGAGCCCTCTGCAGGGGCTAGAAATAGGAGAAAAGCTACTGTGAAAAATACGAATAATCGCATACCATACCCATATTTTCTTATTAAACAGAAATTAATTTCTTCCCGTAAGTATTTAGTACCTATTGGTTGATTTTATTAATAAGAGGATTTCATATAAAAAAATATTGTTTAAATTTTTTCATTAAAAAAAAATATTACAATTTGACCGTTCTAATGCATTAGTGGACACCAAAGAAAAATATAGATAAATAGTAAGGTAGATAGTAGTTTACGTTATAGTATAATATAATATGTAGATTTTGTTAAAAAATTAGAAAATAAAAAAAGATTTTTTCTTGCAGCTTTTTCTCCTTTCAAATAAGCTTAGTAATTTATTAGTTTTTTTGCATGCTATGCAATAAGAATATGCTGGAATTGTCAAAAAAATCTCAAAACTGCTATCTTTAACTAGCGAATGTAAGGAGGAAAACATTCAATTGAGAAACAAGTTTGAATAGTGGTAATTTTTCTGTGGTAGTGCATCTAATGCTTACATTGTCAAATGCTTTCATATTTGCTGAACCAGGAAAATTTTAATCATTATACTTGTAAATTTTACGAATCCTAAATCTCCGCCCCCCTCATTAATTTTTTCAAAGTAGGAAGGAAGGAAAAGAATAATGTAGACAATTTATCGAATGCCCCCCCCCCCAAAAAAAAAAAAACTAAGAAGGGAATAATTTTGCCATTTCTCAAACTCCTGTCCTTCAAAAATAATTTCAGGCTAATAATTTCATAGCAGACTCTTGTAAGTAATATTAGGTGGAAAGATCAATTTATAGTTCATAATCCTTATCAAAAGTAAATTAAAAAGTGTAAGCTAGGTCCTAGTTGAACTACTGATTGTACCGGTCCATGCCAATGAATTTTAAGGTCAAAACACTTAAACCAATACAAAACATCGACGAAACCCTAAACATTTTGTGGGTACAATTTAAATCTTGTTGGAAAATGGTCAAATTTGTGCAAGAATCTGTTGTGGTTGAAAATGGAAAAAATAAAATGCCTTGAGTTTTGGGTAAATAGATAAATCTTCAGAAAAAAAGAGCAATGATTGGTCTAATACAATTGTTAGTTGTGACTCAGTAAAGTTTTATATAAAGCTATTTCAGACACGTGACAAACAAAGAGTATGGGAATGGATATATTATTATTACTTGGATATTACACCATATTTACATGTTCTCTATTAAAGTGAAACATGCAGCGGGCTAAAATAACGATTTTCCCCTTCCATCCCTTTACACCATTCCCTCCCCTTCTACTGGATCAACGAATTATCCAATAATCGAGTTCCATGTTATCAAGCTAAAGTCATTTTTCCCCCTGTAATAATATCCACGTATATTCTACATCTATTGGGAATGCCATTGCGCATAAGAAGGCAAAATTCATGACCCGGGTACAATCATCATAGTTCAAGTTATGATTAATTTTTAAACTTTTAAAAAATGTTTTCAGTATTTTTGTGCATATTCGTGGTGGATGAGTGGTTGCATTTTTTCAATTCTTCACTTACTTTCCTTCTATTTCATTTTTTTATCAATTTGATACGAAAATATAGGAAAATAGTGAAATGTGTTTTCTTAAATGTTAAAAAATTAAATCATTTGCCAAAATAGCTCTTTTTTTACCAAATCATAGTCTCATAATCTAAACAGGGATCTAAAGGGATAAGACAATGGCCGATAAATTGTTGTACATCCCCAATGATGATACACAAAATTATCCCTTCTGCAGATTAAAATTACTGGTTGAAACGTTTTAACACTCAATATAAATAATCAGCAAATCAAAATCAAAGTCCTAAAAGTTGTTAAGTCAACGTTTAAGTAATCGTTAATATAAAACTTTGAGGACTAGTGTAATAAAAACAGCCCATTGTCACCTCTCTTTTTCAAAAAGTTGCGTATTGAATAAAATCTTGGAAAGAATCATCATTTTCTAACGTGTAGTTTCGAATATTTGCTAAAAGTTGCGTCCTGCCTGTTGACACTAGTGACCAGCTGTTCCCATCCGACTCTAAGAGTTTCCATGGTATACTGGGTGTATCTGTTCTCAAATACGAAGCTCTCCTGAAAAGTTTAGAGATTTTGTAAAATTGGTTTTATTCCAACCAAAAACTAGGGGAACAAAACAAGAATGGGATTGAAAGTAAATATATTTTGTATTTTAATTTTTATTATTGACTGGGAGAAAGGAAACGCAAATGATATTTTCTCAGATGTACCATACTTTCCTGTAAACCTATTAAAGACAAATCAAAGTTTAAAGAAAGAATAAAAAAATTTCACCAATAAAGAAAAAGTTATTTTTTTTGTTTCTCAATAACTTCCTCCTATAGATTATTTACTGTTATCTAGATACATAAATAAAGTTTGGTTATAAAAATCCTATATTAATGCCCATACCTACTTTGTACAACCGAACAAGATAACGTGGTTATAAAACTTTGGGTACCCTCTGCTCTTTGGTATTCATAACTCTTATACATTAAAAATCTCAATTCCACAATAAAAATGAAGCCTGACCTGAATCTGTTGGTTAATTCTTTCAAGTTCCTCCAGATGGGGCTTGAACTGGTAGACAGCCTCCTCATACTCGCGCAATCTAGATAGATACATGGTTAGATAGATAGATTGACTAATAGATTATTAGATAGATGAATATATATATAGACAGATTTATAAAGATTTATGGATGGATAGATAGACAAATAGATTGGCAGATAGATAGAAAGACAGATATATGTATGTATTTATGGATGGATAGGTGAATCGATTAATGGATACATAGATAAACAGAATAAGAATATCTTGTGTAGTTTTGACTTTAGAAGAGCATTTGATAATATATTTCCTCAAGTCCCAATCATAGATTTTCTCTTTGCAAAAAAACCAGAGCTACTCTACACCATCAAGATGAATACCTGGTCAGCTGTTCTTCCAGAGATCCCTGCATACCCATACCAATAGCTGATAGATAGATAAAAAAGATAGATGGATAGATTGATACCTGGTCAGCTGTTCTTCCAGAGATTTCTGCATACCCATACCAATAACTGATAGATAGATAAAGAGATAGACAGATAGATAGATACCTGGTCAGCTGTTCTTCCAGAGATCCCTGCATACCCATACCAATAGCTGCAACAGCGTCCATCTGTCTCTCAATCCATGGGCCAACCTTAACATAAGTACTTTTCATTACGAGTCCTTTGTGTATAAGTCAAAATTTATGCGGCAAAACCCTTATTATCATTTTACTAGTTGCTTCATTCCTATCTTCTTGGGAGCGTGGAGGATTTCAGGAAAATAGGCCAAAACCAACCTAAGACTTTTATAAAGCTTTACTGAAAAAATATAACAGATTCTTACAACTGTTTCATTGATCTTAAGCTTCAGAAAAAAAAACAATTTACTACTTTTAAACATATCTAGAAGTTTGTGAAAAAAGAGCACGTTTCTAACCATGCTTTCTACAAAAAAAACTTTAAAACAAGAGTAGGCAAATAACTTAAATGTAAATTCGAACAGTTAAGCCTAAAACTTATTGTCTATTTCTAAAATTTTACAAAATTTAGAATATTTTACATATATGTAATTCAGCTGAAACTTTTTATTAGCTTTTCTATCCTGGTTTTTTAAGGTAGTAATGAAAAACTTAAATATGATTATATTTCTCAGATAATCAGAACCCTTCTATTTCAAAAATTAAAGTGATTTGAATGAAAAGATCTCAAGCATAATTAAATAGTTAAGTTTCTGCTTTCCAAGGAAGATTTGTTTTGAGGTTGGTTCTTTAGAGGTTGAGGCCCATATAAAAACAATCATTCTATAATTTTTTTCAAAATAAGTGAATATCTAAACCAAAACCATAGCCGTAAAAAAGCCCCTACAAAGGCTTTTTGCAAAATATATTTCTCTCTTCCGTTTTAATGTTATACCAAAATATTTAAACATCACAACTCTATTCTAAAGCATCTAATATTACTGGGTTAAATCCAAATGTTATTGTTTAAATTTCCACTATGAAAAACTAAAATATTCTTTTGTCTTGCAGACTGTAATATGTAGGGTAGAGAATTCTCTGTCTATTGTTTTTATGAAAAAAAATATAAAATTCTGAAACTATTGAGAAAACAAAAGGTTTAAACTAAGATAAGGTTGATATCTTTTCTTGGGAGAGAGAGAGAGAATTGTTAGGAATAAGAATCCAATAAAAAGTATAATTGTTTAGATTTTCTCCTAAAGAAAATTACAAAATTACATTTTTGACATTCAACCATAGGCGGAAATAACTTTTTAAAAAGGAAAAAGCGCCTCTAAAATTTCATAAGTTTAAGATAAATGAATAAAAGTTTAATCTTTTTACTTTAGAATACTTATCTTCCATGAAAAAGAGGTAGACTAAGTTTATGTATATTTTTTCAGAGTAACAACTCTATATACTTCTTTGTCGTATATCTCTTTTAATATAATTATCTTGGGTGACATTTTTAATTGCAAAACTTACAGATATTATTGTTAGAAAAAAGTCATTCTAAAATTACTATGCGGATAAAGTTATACTTTTCAGGAAAGCCTAGAATGGGACCTGGGATTGGTTGAGGCTAATAACCATGCCTCCCTTTCTTTAAAGATTTGGCGCAACTAATAGTGGATTTATACAATTTATTTACAATATTCCCTTTTCAAATAGGATTCAAAACACAGGTATTACTAATATGCTTATTTGGATCATAATCATCCTTGTTTTATATCTTATTTCCTTTTCCTATATTGCTAAGCTAAAAAGTTTTCGCCTATATTTGTGAAAACTGCTTAGCATTTATTGCAGCAATAGAAATCGGGTAAAGGAAAAAGTTTAAAATATTTTTAAAAAAAGCTTTTCTAATAATAGGGTCTTTGCGTCCGGTTAGCTTTTTCCGTCAATTAATTCCTAATATCTATATCAAACTAACGATGAGGATTCCTAGAACACCAGTAGCAACTCTATAGACGATGCTAGAAAGTACGTACGACTATTCAAAACATGCTGATTTTTAATATTTTTGGCATCTATTTTTTATATGACATAATTATCCTAGTTATCTAATTTTTGGAACAACAATTCCTAGGACAACAATTTATAACATTGTAAGCTAAGCCTTTCTATAATCAAGTCCTAAAAATTTTAGTACGCCATTAAACAGAATCCTGTATTTATACAATTTTATGTACAATATTGTTTTTACTTCAAAACTAATATCCTGCTTATTAAGTTTTGACACTCTCAGTTTGGTTTAAGAGCTTCGCATTTATGATTGGAAGATTTTCAAACAAATTGATTACCTGGTTTGATTTTTCGGCAAATTGTCTTCTAAGAGCCTCATTGTTCTGCTGTTTCTTCAGCTCATCCTAGAAAATGTTCAAATATTACAAACTTAAAATAAAACTAGCAGGATGTCTGTCTGCCTATATGTCGGTCTGTACCGATGGATCTCGCTAACCGCTGAACCGATATGGTTCTCCTTTATAGTGTATCTTATCATTGGTTCAGGGAAGGTTTATAACTATTTGGGGGAAGGGTATTATCACCCTCCTAAGAGAATTCGACCTTAAATGATCCCACCCCAAAACAAGAAAATAGATTTTTTGTACCTAGTCTTTAAATTATAATTTCACAATAAGAAGTTTAATTAATATTTTTTTGGATAAATTAGAAAAAAAATGTATAACAATACTTATAATACTAGAAAGGTCTAGATGTTATTAGAAGCATACCATAATAATAGGAAATAAATCATTATCAAATAACAATATCTTTATCAGAGAGTAACAAGTAAATAAGGATTATCAATATTATTTCCCCCTTTAGTTATCATTATTATCCACAAATATGTTATTTGCAAGGTGTCCAAAAATGATACTTAAAATCAATAAAATGCAGTAAAATGTCCTTCTCCCCAATTTTTTACTTTTTCTTGTTAGAACTAGAATCAAAAGTTGAGGGTCTAATCGCGCGCCCCGCCCGGGGGGGGGGGGGGGGGGCGGGGCCGGGGGCGGGGGGGGGGGGGGGGGTGTGGGGGGCTATCCTTTTCCTTCATGCAAGTGCCCCTAGTGGCCTCTAGTAATCTATAATGGAAAGCAAAACGATGTCTCTATGTCCGTCCGTCTGTCTGAAGCTTAAGATCTTAGTAACCACTGAATCAATTATGCTTTACTCTTCAAGGAATATAGCTACTAGTCCTGCGGTGGTTTTAAGCTATTTTTTGGAGAGTGGTTCACCCCAACGCAACCAAAAAGAAAAATCCCCCCCATTTTTTTTGTAATTACCGTCCTACTGTACCTGAAGAGTCTGATCTCTCTGGGGCACAAGAGTCTTCACTTCATTCCACTTGGACTGAACATCCTTACCTAAATGGAAATAACATACGTTAGTAGTATGACAGGCAAAATTTTGCCGTCTATTTAGGATGCTACTTTGGTCCTTATTTATTGGCCAGACAATGGCCGATAAATTAATGTACATGAGGATGATTAGAAAAATTTACCCTTCTATAGATTAAAATTAGTGGTTGATACGTTTGAACACGCAACTTAATGAACAAACCAATCAAAATTCACTAAAGTCTGTTAAGAAACGTTGTTATAAAACTTTGCGGGTTAGTGTAATAAACAGCCCATTGATCCCTTTCTCTCTGGCTAGAATCAAATTTAATAAAATGAGTTCAAAAAATAACAATAAAAACTAAAGATAGTCAATAATATTATATAATTCTAAATGCAAATCACTGCAGTTGGCAATTCATCCTTTAATACACATAAATTTGTTACGTAATGCTAAATGCATTTGTTCCTTAGATATATTTTGCTTCAAGGTGTATTTTACTATCTTCTTCTATTTTTTGTTAAGAAAAATATTGATTTATAGGCTATAAATCATTGCCTTTTCTCAAAACAAAATTTATAATACTTGTTAAAGAAACATAAACAGCCTTTTAAACATTATTTGTTAGAGAAAGAATTATTGAAAAATAGTAAATTTAAGTTATGTTTAATAAAATTTTGAAATCGTAAAAAAATTCCTATTGGCTTGATTTTATGAAATGCACTTGAACTTAAATTAGTGATCCAGGTATTTTTTCCTGTTCTATGATATCATATGCATTTGAAAAGTATATAAACAAAATAAGTTATATTTTACCACGTAGTTTTTTAATTATCAAGACTCAATAATAAACTCTAATATATAATATTTGAACGATATTCTTGTGATTTATGCTTACAATTTTTATGAAATGGCAACTTTAGCAATCACAATGACACCTTTATTGGTGCATCTTAAAAGCTGTCTGGTAAAAGTTATTCTGATTTATTTCAATATTGTCATATTCTGCCCCAAATACCCTCTCTCGCTAAATGTACTTCATACACCTATACAATTTAAATTTTAAACTAAAATATTTAATAAAAAATTCACGAAACAAAACGAAATAATAAAAAGTTGAGAATAAATTGTTAGATATTTGTAACAACTGTAGAAATGAATATATCAAAATTGTGTATTTTTGCATATTTATATTTGTTTGTTGTGTTGAATAATAAAATTGCTATTATGCCATATGTATTTTAAATATATTGCTTGTATGGCTTTTATAAGTTTTTCTTGTCTGCAGAAAGCCCTAACAATAAAAAAGGGACTATTAAATCTTATTTACGTTTCCCTGGACGAACTTGATAAAAATTAAAAGTGGTTTGTCTTTTTGATTCCAGTTAAAAAAGTTTAAAGTATCTCTTATCAAATAAGCGAGCTAAATTTATTCATGCTTTAATTAAGTCAAGCTGATTAAAATTACGTGAAATTGCAGTACAAGGTCCCTTATTCATAATAATTAAATATGGAATTAAAGTAATTTGAAGTTTTGTTATGGTAAATCTTACATAAAATTACAGAACATTCATTAAATCATTTAAAATACATTTATTCATCTTTTCATCTTTTGAAATGGTTTCCATTAAAGAACACACTTTCCGTTTAAAACAAGGATGACAACATCCATAAAAGC
>LS056253.1:0-12706 GCA_900241095.1 Acartia tonsa
CCCCCCCCCCCCCCCCCCCCCCCCCCCCCCCACCCCCCCCCCCCCCCCCCCACAGCCCCCCCCCCCCCCACCCCCCGCCCGGGGGGGGGGGTAGAATTGGGTGTTGGTGACAACCTTTGTTGAAAAGGGGTGTAAATACATGTATAGCAATTTCCCTTAAAGCGAAATTGTTTAAAGATAAGGGGGTTTTAAAATATTTCTTTTAAGTTTATAAAAAAAATGAGGTCAGCTGGCTTATCTAGATATATTATACATATCTATTGAGGGAGGTAATTTTTTTAAGGGGGGGTAAATCGTTTTTGGGGGGGTAAAATTTGCTTGGGGGGGGGGGTAATTACCCCCCCTGAAACTTGTTGGCAGGTGTAAATTTAGATTACCCCCCCCCCAAAATTTACCCCCGGGGTAAAATTTTTGGGGGGGGTAATTTAAATCTTATTAAATATATAGTATTAAAAATGCGCGCGAAGCGCGCAAAAATTTTTTTTATTACAGATTTTTTATTTTGGTAAATACCCCCCAAAATTGTTTGGGGGGGGGTAAATACCCCCTCCTAAATAGTTGGGGGTGCCTATGGCACCCCCAGGGAAGGGGTAAATTTTAAATGGGGGGAGTAAAATAAAAAAAATTTTGGGGGGGGTGATAGCCCCATTACCCCCCCCCCTTGGACGCCTATGCATCCAACCCTGTGATAATACAACCTTTTTTATGGGAAGTATTGAGTTGCAGCTGTTTCCCTACTTTTACTATTCACGTCAGTTGCCAGAGAAAGCAGCCTGCAGCAGTAAGTAATATCTCTGGTACATTGCAGAGCTGTTTAGACTTGAACCTGACGACTCTTCAATGTCAAGAAATGCTTCATGTTGGTCTTAGTATTTCCCAGCTTATACCTACAACCAAATTAGATCCAAAACAAATCTTTCCCTATATGTGATTTTCAGCTGTTGTTGGTAGGCAGCACATTGTAAAATTGACTACCTATTAATGTGCCCTCAATTTATTATTTTAGATTTATTTCGCTCTTTGGCTATACCTTTTCCTGAGTATTTCCCAACCAAGAGGTAATTACAAAATTTTCAAACTCATGATCCAGGGAGATGTGTCATCAACTAATTGGAATTCGCTTAAAATCACTTTGATGTCAGTGTTTGCCCCAGGAACGTCAGTCATCATAGTCTATCTAATTTGTTGTAAACACTGCTGCTATGTCAGTTGCACCGTTGCACGATATTAATTCTAAGAGTAGAGGGAATGCCTTGGCTTAGCTAGGACTACAAAGGTCGTGCAATAGTTGGGATTTTCATGCCTTGGAATCCACTATAAGGTTCTGTCCCATCGTTGTTATCAACTGTCCTCCGAGGTCATGATAAGTTATTGTGATATATTATTCTATTCCTTATCCCTGGCTTGCCCAAATGTAAACAATTAAATGAGGCATATTTGATATTTTTTTTCAACCCCAAAAGTACGTTCATTCCAATTACATAAAGAAAAAAAAAATAGAAAAAATAACATTAGATGAATTAAAAACCTATAAACTTATGTACTTACCTCATAATTGTCATCCTTGTTTTCACTTTGTACTAAGTACTTATGCTTTCTCTTAGGTTAATGTAGTAGAAAAATAGCCTAAAACAATCCCGGGACGGATGTGCAGCTTCCTTTTAAAAAGAGAGCTCCATCAGTTCTATAGTTATAAAAATCTTAAGTTTTAGATAAAAAAACATTACTACATAAAATAGGACTAGAGGCTACGCCCTTTTTCGAAGATTTAAGAAAAAGAAGAACTTAATCATTTCAGCAAATTCACATGCTTTACATAAGGGATGGTCTATACCTCCCAATTCTGTGATAACTACAAAATTAACCCCCCCCCCCTCCCCGCAAAAATATTTAAAGATGCAAAAATAATTCTTCTAATAAATTAAAGAACCAACCAACCAGAATTCACATTAAGTCCCCAAAATGGTTAAGCCAACGAATTAGAGAACGTTACTAACTATAAAACTTTTGGGACTAGTGTAATAAACAGCCCAATGTCCCCTCCCTCCCTGCATTAAATAAAAGGTTACAGTACATCCAAAGTCCAAATTATACGCCAGTTACATTTTTACGTTTTAAGTGTCAACACAAAAATCGAAGGGAGGTAAGAAGTCTTGGGTCCATGTAAGTAAGAACTAATTAAGTATTGTAGGAATTTTCCTTCAACATTTTTGCCAGTCAAAAAAACAGCGTTGCGGAGCCGTTTGTTTTTGGTGCGGCTCCGGCTCCGGCACCGACCTAAAATCAAGAAAAACTCGACATATTTTTTCCCCACGTCTATTTTTGACTTTTGAAGGTTTTAAAAATTCAATTTTTGATAAAAAAGGACTTGAAAAACTTAAAAGGGGCATTTGCACAATCACATGACAAAACAGAGTTACCAAATTATAATTAACAAAAAATCTCTTTGTTTATCTAGTCCGAAGCCGGAGCCGTTTTTTAACGAAAATTACGGCTCAAGCTCCGGCTCCAGCAAAATATGGCGGCTCCACGGCTCCTTGCTTCGGCTCCGCAACACTGCAAAAGAATAATCTTTTTTCTTGAGAGGGTGGTGGTGACACCCTCCCACAAAATATTTATAAACCTTCCCAGTACCTATGAGAAGCTACATTATCAAGTAAAACCATATACATAGGTTAAGCTGTTAATAAGATTCTTTAGTATATACAGATAGACATCCTGTTACTTTTAAATAAAGTTCTGATATCCTAAGCAGTAGGATGACTTTCTGTCAAATTAATGGACTAATTCGGCTTTTTATAAGTCCATGAAAGTTTCTTAGCTATTTTAGGGGAGTGTACCCTAAACCCTTCCAATAGAAATTGATCTAGAAACAACCCCCCCCCCTTTTAACATATTTTTAATTCTATGAAAGAATTCATTTATATTTGGGGAATTGGGGAAAGATTTTTTTCTAGATGGATGTTGTCAATTGTCTGAGTTGTAATGAGTTCATCCACAGATTTGCTAACATTGTTGAACACACGCCTAAGGTTAGACATTTTTAGAAGCTTTACTATAGTAAATAGGACGACAACATATATAAAAGCGAAGCTCTAAAACGGGTGGACAAACGAACATTAACACACGTAGAGTGTCAGAACTGAATAATCAGAATATTGTTTAAAAGTCGTAACAAATTTGTAAGTAAATTTGTCGAAAAACTGCTTAAATAAAGGACATACTTACATTTTTAGGACTTGATTATAGAGATGCTTCGCTTATAACATTTTACTTAGTTGTCCTAGGAATCGGTATTAAAAAATCAGATCAATTGGACAATTATATCACATAAATTGGACATACGGATATTCTGGTAAAGTTGCTATGCTTTCTGAGTTTTACCTAACTACTACATGAATAATCATGCAAAGTTTGAAATCGATAGGACAATTCTAACATGCCTAAATTAATGAAAAAAGCTATCTGTTACGTACGGACGAACGTTCGGACCGACGGTTATTATAGAAAAGATTCGCTTTTATAAATGTACTTTCATCTTTAGAAAATGCTAAATGTAAGGGTCTGGAACTCGTGTCTCCAGATCTCTCCACCATTGCGGTGGAATATAGTTTGAAATTAAGCAAATATTAAAATGTTATGAAATAATGGCCCACATAACAAAACTAAATTAGCGTATTTTCAACAATATTTTGACGGATTTTTATTTACTTTATTTCAATTTTTATAATAAAGTAGAAGGATTTTTGTCTGTCTGTTTGTTTGTACCAAATGATATCGCTAACCGCTGAACCGATCGGGTTCTCCTTAACAGGGTAGCTTCTCATAGGTCCAGGGAAGGTTTATAACTTTTTGGGGGAGGGTAACACCACCCTTCCAAGAGAAATCGCCCCCAGAAAAAAATACCGCCCCCCCCCAAAAAAAATACTTTTTTTACTTTTTCTTTTAAAATCTTAAATAATAAATTCGGTTATCAAATTTGACTCTCCCCTCAAGTGCACCTAGAGGCCTCTAGGGGCACTACCGCTAGTAATATACAATATGATCATACTGTACAATAGATTTAGATGGTCAATCTGGCATAATGATCCATCATACTTAAAAATGGATGTTTTAAAGCAGATAAACACTTTTGTGTATTTTTAGTTACATTCGATTCATTTCATTCCAATAATACGAGCAACGAATTTTTTTCCATATATATTGTCCCGAAAGATAGCTTCATCTTATGAAATTGAACTATTTATATAAATATGTTGTCATATGCTTCACATTATACAACTGAAAAATTTCTTTAAAGATATAATTTAATAATAATGTATAACTGACCCACTGTTTGTATTAAATTTAAAAATATCCTGTACACTTTCTAACCAATGATATGGCCAGATTGTTCTACAATCACTGTTTTCACTTTTAATGAATTTTGATTGGTTGGTTCATTTTGTTGAGTGTCCAACGTTCCATATAATTGTAAACAAAAGGTGTAATTTTGAGTATCAACATTATAATGTACAATGTACATCAATTTGTCGGCCATTGTCTTATCCCTTTTGATCCCTGATGCTATATTAAAGACAATGACCTGCCCGGCCCATTGGCAATGACCCCTGGACAAGCAGACGAAAACCAATTTAATTCACAAAACTTTGTTTTACTTTAATGAATCATCAGTAACAATGTATTAATTAATAATTGGAGGGTGGATCAGAACGTGACATGCCAAAGACGTTAAAATTATACATAGTGCTGCTTTGTCAGGCCCTAGTATGTATATGCAGCAAGTTAAACAATCAAATTAAACAAACTATCTTATGGATATATAATACGTGGATATATTTACAGAGGGGAATTTTTTTGTCATTTTAGGTTGCTAATATGGATGTCATTTCATTTCCAGTTCTGTCATCCAGTATATGGAAAAGAGATTAGGTAAATGGGGGGGGGGTATCATTTTTTTAGCCAGCTGAAAGTATCACTTTATTAGAGTACATGAAAATAGGGAGGGAGAGGACATTGGCTGTTTATTACACTTATCCACAAAGTTATAAAATAGCGTTTCTTAATAGTTGGCTGAACAACTTTGGGGACTTTTATTGAATTTTTATTAGTAGGCTACTAAAGTTGAGTGTCCAAACGTTTCTACCACTAATTGTAATTTACAGGAGGGGTTATTTTGTGTATCACCAATCACGATGTTAATCCATTTATTAGCCATTGTCTTATTCCTTTAGATCCCTGACATGAAAATCTGGTGCAACATCCAAGTAATTGTAGATCTATTATTGTAGGTAGCCGAGATACTGGAGAAACGACGACCTTTCAAAAATTTAGATGAGTTCTATCAAACTGTAGAAGATGTGTTAACAAATGATAACCATGTAGATAGGGTAACAATTTTAAAATTCTATCTCCAATTTTTTAAAAAAGATAAATTAACAAGGATGGCAACATCCAGAAGAGCGAAGCTATAAACTTAGACTATAGGACAAACAAACAATAGAACGTAGTTAATAGGCAGATTTAATACCTTACAAAATTGTAAGTAAATTTGTTGCAATGTGCTTGAATACAGGATTCTGTTTTTGGATATACCTACATTTTTTGTACATCACTATGGAAATGCTTCGCTCATAACATTGTCCCTTGCTGTCAAAAGAAAAAAAACTTTCAAAATATATCCTTCTAATAATTATTTGTATCCAGGAAGAAATCCTGCGGAAGCATCCAGATTTGGCTGGAAAACTCTCCTTGCAGGGCCTCCTCACTCAAGAATCAAAAAAGTATTTTTTCGATGCAAAACTAAATTTAATTTTAAAAAAATATCTCAAGAAAATCAAATTGTCTTTAAGATTCTTACAAATTCAAATTATAATACGCGGATATTGTGACTAGAAAGTTTTTGTCATATTTTTTAATGTTTTCATATTAGCAGAAAAGTTAGAGGCAAAAAAATATTCCTATTTGCAAAATTTAAAATATTCCCAGATAAATACACCTGGATTGATGGGAAGCAGCCAACAAAATTGCATTTGTAAAAATTAATTTCTGACACTCTAAAAGTGTAAATCTTCGTTTGTTTTACCGTTTCAGACCTTTGCTTTTATGAATGTTGTCATCCTTGTTGTTATAGTATTTGATTATTAAAAGCGACAATTGACGATGAATATATATACATCCACATTGATTAAAAACAAAATTACTCCCTTTGTAGATTAAAATATTAATTGAAATTTGAATTCAACAAGTCAAAAATCAATGAAAGTTCCCAACGTTTAAAGCCAACTAATTAGATAATATCGTTAAAAAACTTTGGGTTATATATAATCTATTTTAGGGAACAACTGAGCGCTGGTTTGTCCAATATTACAGAGGAAGAAAGATCTCTACTTACAGTTCTCAATAATCAATATAGGTAATCCTTATAATTAAGTAACAGGATCTTTTTCTGTCTGTCAGTGTGTACCGAAAGATCTTGTTAACTGCAGAACCGATATGGTTCTCTTTCATAGGGTAGCTCCTCATAGGTTCTGGGAAGGTTTTTGACTATTTTTGGGGGAGGGTACCACCAACTTTCCAAGAAAAATTGCCCCTTTTTATTTTTTTTAAACTGGGGTCTGGGGGGTTGAATTCCTCAATCTATCAAGTGCCCCTAGAGGCATTAGTATTTACTAGATCAGTTTATAATTGTTATGTACTTGGCTGCTATAAGAGATAGACTATTACTACCTGAGCTAGTTCTTTAAATCATTTTAGTGGTGAGCCAGATCGGGGTGCGCCAAATTTCAGCCAATCACAGCGCGGCATTTCATACAATGCTGTGCTCTCATTGGTGGAAAGTTGGATCGCCCCGATCTGGCGCACCACTAAAATGATTTAAAGATCCAGCTCTGGTGTACTGTTTTAATATTTGATTGCTTTGCTACTTTTTGATGTTATCATCCTTGTTGAGAGTAGGAGGAATGCCTTGGCCCCAAACAGGCACAACTCACTTCCATGTACAGTTAGAAATTCAATACAAAGAGTTTGTTATAATAAATACTTATAATTTTGCTTGACTGCTTTTTCAGTTTTGAGACTCTACAAGTGTTAATGCTCGTTTGTCCTACCATTTTACAGTTTCTCTTTTGTGGATTTAGTCATACTTGTTTTATTTTTGCAGGATGAAATTTGGATTTACTTTCATTGTGTGTGCCAGAGAAAATAAACTTAATTCAATACTGACAGGACTTCAGAACAGGTAAATATTATTTTGGGTACCCTAAATTATACTGGTACCCAAAGTTTTTAAAAATTTCATAAATGTTTTACAAAACAAGTATAATTTATCTTAAGAGATAAGACAATGGAAGATAAATTTTTAAACATCTCACATACACCTACAATTTAAAATTGCAATAAAGCCATTTATAGGTTATACAACTTTAGATTTCGTTTTTGCAATCGTTTAATAGTCTATTTACATCTATGATAGGCTGCCGATTTTTTGTGAAGATTTCCAAATGAGCATCCTGTATATAATTTATTTACTTTGTCCATCAGTCATTCTACGAATTATAGATATTAAAAATATACATGAGAGATGTTTTCTCCAATTAATCTATTCATTTATTGACAAATGCTCTTTTAACCTCCTTCTATATTCCCATCCATGATTTTTCTGCCTTTACTACTTATTCTATGGCTTCACTACTTATGGATGTTATCATTCTTGTTTATATTTAGATTGAAGAACAACAAGAACGACGAAGTGCTAATTGGTATGAGAGAAGTGAAGAAGATTGCAAAATTAAGAACTATGGATATTATACATTCTTTGTCATGTTAATTATGTTACCAGTGTCGCTTCGAAACCGATTAATATCCGCAGGATTAGAACCGGTTCTCAGCCATACTAAAAAATCATATTTAACATCATATCACAGACAATTTTCTTCAAATAATAAAATAAAATCATAAAATGAATACAAGTTTTGTTACCCTGAACCTTCGGACACTTGGGCCTAACAAAACTGGTTTTAATTTTACAATTTTCATTTTAATATCCGCGGAAAGCTGTCTATAATAAGATGCGATAAAAAATTTAAATTACAAAACAGTTTTTATTTATATTTGCTTTCCTGTTCTTTTTTAAAATCAAGGATGACAACATCCATAAAAGCGTAGCTCTAAAATCGGAAGGAGGACACACAATAACTGTACTAGAGTGTCAAAACTTAAAAAGCAGAACATTAATTTCTAAGTTTAAACGAGATTGAATATAAATTTGTTGTAAAATTGCATAAATATAGGATACAATAAAAGGACATACTTTAATTTTTAGGATTTGATTATAGAGTCGCATCGCTTATAATACTTTACCTTGTTGTCTAAAGTATCATTATTCCAATAATCAGATGAATAGGTCAATCATATCATATCATACCAAAAAATTGTTGTCAAAATATTAAAAAAATTAGCATTTTTTAAATGGACGTATGGAATTTCTAGTAACGATTGCTATGCTTTCTAAATTTTACCTAACTGTCATAGGAATTATCATGCTATGTTTGAAATAGGTAGGATAATTCTAATAATTATATCTTACGAAAAAACTAATTATTTGTGATTATGTGCCAATTTGTCTTATACACATTACACATGGTATTTGTTGATAAGTGCAAAGCTTTTCTGTTTTGGTGTTCGTCCGTAAATAACGCCTGAACGCTAATTTATGTTAATATTGTCTTATGGAGTTTAAACTTGGCATAATGATTCCTTAATCAGTTAGATACAATAAATTAATTGTTATAATTCTATATTCATTACGGAAAGTACATTTAAAACAGGATGTTTTTAAAATCATTTTATGGATTCCAAAGACCATTAAACATAATGTTATTAGCGAAGCACCTATATAATTAAGTTTTAAAATATATGTACGTCCACATAATAAATTCTGAATTTAAGTAAATTTTGGGATCGAATCTCTAAATGTTGTTAAATATTAAATGCGTTGTTTATTTCGTTTATCTGACATTCTAATCTGTTAAGCTATGTTTTATGTATGTTGCCATCCTTATTTTTATTATCAATCAGTAAACCACAATAAAATAAATCAGCTTATACCAACGAAGAACAATTTGAGAAAAATCATGGAACCTATTCGTGATTTTCAGATGTCGTTGGGGTAGAATTGACGACTTTTACATCTGTCCCCCAAATATTAGTTTTGATTTATTTTATTTGTTGGCTATACCTTTTTTCTTGATAAATTATGAATTATGAAGTAAATAAATAGTATGCAGTATTTTTACTTATAATAAAGTAACATGATGTATGTGTGTGTCTTTGTACCGAAAGATATTGCTAACCACTGAACAGATATGATCCTCCCTAAAAATGTAGCTTTTTATATGTAATAACTATTTTGGGGGAGGGTACTACCACGCTTGGAAGAGAAATCGCCCCTAGGAAAAGAAATATTTGAAAGTGTGGCTAGGCATGCTGAACTTTTCTTCATGCAAGGGTGCAAAACCCTTTTCTTTTTAAAACTACATTTTAAAGTTGGTGGGGAATTCACTCCCTCCCTCCCCCATCTCAATTGTCCCAAGAGTCCTAGTATATGAAAAGTAAAATGTATGCAAGTTTGTCGGTCTGTTCGTATCAAAGGTTCTTGAACTGCTGAACGAAATGGTTCTCGTGTACCATGGAATGAAAACGAAGTTGCGGGTATCGTCGTATTTTCGCTATAGCTTTTCTTCTATTTCTAGCCCCTGCAGGGGGCTCTAGCTTTGCGGGACATATTTTCTAACCCTGCGGGGCAATCATTAACATTTACTTAACCTAAAATAACATTTCAAAAGCTACTCTGTAAATACGATAAAACTCGCAACGAACGTTTTCTTTCCATGACCCGAAGAAGTTGATAGTATGAGAGTAACCATTATTAGTTGAAAAGTACATCTAAAGTTCATTTAAATTATCCTGTATTTGGCTCACACGAAGAGGGAACGTGGAATTGAAACGAAAGATTTTAATCAATTATATTTTTCCTTTGTCTTCTACATGTATACTATATAGTCTTGCTATAATACCAGGGGTAAAGGGGTGGGACAATTGATTTACCTTTATTTTTGCGTTGTCTTTGACCTTGCGTCTAGGGCTAATGCAACGTTGCCTTTTTTTGCCTCATTTGAAAGACTTGGTGTACTAGCACAAAATGCCGCTAAATAGTTTATAGCTTAGCAGACTGAGCTAGACTAAAAAAATCAACACAAACACAAGAAAGTTTATAAGGAACAAGATTTATTAGTTTTTTTTCTAAAAATTAGTCATCATTTAAAAACACAGAAAATCATCTGAGATATTTTTGTAATTACACAATGAATTAAACCCTCACTTTTCCTTTCTTTCTATGTTCTAATTGTTCTTTCAGTAATATTTTATTTTATTATGGTCCATGGATTGACAAAGTTTGAAAGGCAAAAATTCTAGTGATTCATTACAAAATTCAAAACAGATTAATATCCAGTGGACTAAAACCTGTTCTCTGCCATACTGAAAAATTATGTATAGCATCGTATTAAAGCAGTTTTATACTACTATAACAATGTACAATCACAAGATTAAAACCATTAGTTTAGCTGTGCCTTTGGCATCGCAGTGCTAAAAAACTGGTTTTATTCTTATAATTGTATATTTTAATATCCATGGAAAGCTGTTTATAATATGATGCGATAATTAACTATTCCAGTATGGCTTTGCACTGATTCATATCGATTGGATTAATAGTTATTTATTTCATTTTATCCCATGCCTTTTGCACCTCGGGGCTAAAAAAACTGGTTTCAATCTCATAATTGTACATTCTATATCCGCGGAAAGTGGTTTATAATACGATGCTAGACATAGTTTTTTCGTATTGATAAGAACCGGTTCCGGATTCGAATGAATACGAGAAAACAAAAAATCATGTATAATGTAACATATTATAGAAATCTTTTACGAAGGATGAAATAATAATCATAATATTGTAGTAGTGCGGCAGCATACGGACAAGCCTTTCATAGAGTTGCTATGCTTCGGCTTATCACATCACAACCCAGCGCTAATCCTATTATCACCATTTCACCCGGCCCCTCCGGGGCCTTGCCGATACCTCACAAGCAGCGGTCAAATTGGACATCTCTGATAGTGGGAGGGGCGCGGCCCCTCTACAACCCCAAGCCCCAGTCGCCTGTCTTGCCGGGAGATGTCTACCTTCCCCTTTCTGAAGCTTACCCCACAAATATTCACCGAAACAGGGCTCCGCCCTCATCTCCCCACACCCCCTTCTACCTAACCTATTTTATCATCTAATTGTGTATATATAGTAATAATCCTATTGTAAATGTATTCAGTTTAAAATATATCTTTGTAGTAGTAACTACTGCTAGTTATTTATTGATAGAATCTTTAAGGCTAGGGGCTCGTTTGAATCGAACTCGCGATTGTAGGGTTGAAACGCTTCACCTTACCACAAAAGCAACCAATCAAAATTTAACAATAAAAGTATCCAATTTTTTAAGCAACAAATGAGAGAACATGTTTAAAAACTTTGGGTTCCAGTATAATTTACAGTCCAATGTTCCCTACCTCCCTGATACAAATTGAGTTAAGCAATAGACATACAACTTAAACATAATTTTGCTTTAAATCGACGTTAGGACTTTCTGGTAACTATTATAGAGTTTCTACGCCTTCAAAATCGTACCCAACTGTTATAGGAATCATCATGCAAAGTTCTAAATCGCTAGAACAATTCTAACATGCCTATATTAACTATTAGAGCTATATGTTATGTATGGACGGACCGACCATGATTGTAGAAAAGCTTCGCTTTTAAAAATAAATTTTTCTCTATAATACAAATTAGCCAGCTGTGAGAAACATTATGTCAGGGTGTGTTATAATCTCTAACAATATCCCTATGTTCAGTATCCATTAGAATACATATTTATGCTTGTATGGCTTAGAAACACTCTATATACTATATACATAGTAAGGATATTAAAGTCATTTGTCATATATCTTTTGCAATATTAAGTTGTATTTTGGCCTATATATTGCTTTTAGATATACTTTAGGATACACCCCTAGTTTATAGGGGATGGGAGAACATATTAAAATGGGCTAAAACCTTTCAGGGCTTAGATTTTGGGGATATAAAATGAAAAGTAGGATTGGGTAGATTAAGGGGAGGGACAGTGGACTGTAAATGGTGCCCAAAGTTGTATAACCACGATATCTTATTCGTCTGCTCAATAGCATGGGCACTTTCACTGAATTTTGATTAGTTATTTCAAAACAGGTAATGTCATTGTCCAAATAACATGAAACTCTTTTATTGGTTGTTCATCCAGTAGGAGGGGAGGTGGTGGGGTAAAGGGAGTGCATTGGAGGTTTCGTTATATTAGCCTTCTGCAGGTTTCATTTTATTAAAGAAAATGAAAATCTTTAGAGTTATTAAATCCTAATTGGTTGGTTAAAACTAACATTTCCAAACTTTTAAACAAATCAATCTTAATCTACAGAATGGACAATCATATTTGATGTATCAAAAAAACTAAAATAAAGTCATAACATGTCAAAAAAAATTTAAAATCAATCTTGATATTAACCCTTTACAGTCGGGCCCCTTGCCGCCCCTTAATCGGTCGGGGGGAGGGGCGTTCAACGCCCCCCC
>LS056254.1:0-12702 GCA_900241095.1 Acartia tonsa
ACAAGACATATCCTTGACAACCCTGGACCAGAGCATGTCATGGAAATTCTTGAAAGGAATTAATTCCATTGTAATTCCTAGCAACCAGAGATAAGAGATAAGTTTCTGAAAATATAGTATTGAACAGCTAGAAAAATAAATATGTTAGAATTGTCCTATCGATTTCAAACTTTATTCCAGTAGTAGTTAGGTACGATCTCTATAATCAAGTCCTAAAAATGTAAGTATATAGTCTTTAATCAGTATCCTGTACTTAAAATTTTGCAACAAGTTTACGTACAGTTTTGTCACACCCTTTACATTTATATTTTGCTTATTCTGACACTCTACAAGAGTTATTGTTCGTTTGTCTTCCGTTTAGCTTTTATGAATGTTGTCATCCTTGTTTTATATTGGTCTAGATTGTTAGTTATGGGGGAGTATAAAGGCACCCCCTCAAACACCATAAAAGACTACCATATTCCATTACAAAGGTCAATTTCTCTGATAATTACGTCGACGACATGGCCAATATTAAATTGCTTTTATGTTATTAAAACACAAAAAAACAATTTGTCATTGCTTGTATTTTGTTGTAATAGAAATACAAAAGCATTATTAGGGGACAGCGGAAAGTGTCATGTGTGACGTCATAAAAATACGTCTATTAACCATCACTTTTGTAGAGGTTTCCTTTTCCACTTCTCCTATCATCCTTCCATTTTAGACGTAATTTTATGACATCACACATGCAACTTTTCGCTGTCTCCTTGATTAGACTAAATTAAAATGTGCGAATATTTATTCTTATTCCTGGCAAAAGAAACATGCAAAGATTTGCAGACGCCTTAGTCTTAATTTGAGTTAGAATTCTTCTATTTTACTAATGGATCTCATATTAACCCCATCCCCCTAAATTGTTCCTACTACGAAAAGATCAGACATAGCAGGGCTTTTTGAATAATACTTAAGCTAACCTAACTTATAAATTAGCAATATTTTTTGTTTTTTGAAGCTTAAGTTTTCTGTATGCTTTGTAAGATTTTTTAAAATTAAAGGTGTTTTCTAGAAGCAGAAATTAAAACTTGATTTACCCAACTCGATACGCCCTTGTCTCTAGGGGCTAGAAATAGCGTAAAGCCATCCCTATACTTAAATTAGAAAATAAGATTTATTAAAACCATTACATGACCTATGCAAAGTTTATCTAAAATAGAAAACCCAGGCCAATCTGTTCAGTAGTTATTGAGATCTTAAGTTTCGACATAAAAAACCTTACTACTTTATAAAATAGAACTAGCGGCTTCGCTCCTAACCTCTAGGGGATTTGCCCCAAGAGGTAATTAAAAAAAAATTATGTACCTGGAGGTGCCCCCACTACTTACTATTTTAAAAAATTGAGGGAGTTTTTTGGGGGGTATGGGGGTGTCCCACTCATTAAGAAAATAGCCTAAAACAATCATAGGACCAATTCTACTTTGTATTATAGATAGATGGAAGGAGGTTAGAGGTGTCCAACTGTCGATTAAAAGGATGTTGCTAAACGTTATGTTTATTAGATTTTTATTACTTAAATGTTAATGGATATGATAATTACTACATATCTTTTAGGCAAATATAAAAAGAATTAAGGCTTTAGGGATAGTTCAATAAATAATAAAATTCTGTGTATTTTGTAGTTTATTACACAATCCTTCAATAAAAAGTAATACGATTTGTGACTGTGTGTGTGTGTCTGTATGTACTCTGTAACCGCTGAACCGATATGTTTCTCCTTTTCAGTGTAGTATATCATAGGTCCTGGGAAGGTTTATAACTATTTTGGGGAAGTGAGAAAAAATGTACCCCTCTAAGATATTTTTTTACTTTTCTTTTTTAAACTACAATCATAAATGGCAAAAGGGGATTCCCCTCAAGAGCCCCTAGAGAACTCTAGGTGCATAGCCGCTAGTTGTTTGAGTCATCCAGAGATCTGAATGATAAGACCATTGCTGATAAATTTGTTAATAAATAAAAGCAATCCATATACAGATTAAGATTAATGGTTGAACAGTCTGTACACTGCTAGATTAAGCCAACCATTGAGAATTTTAAAAAGTACCCAAAGATTCTAACTTGCTTTAAAACTTTGGGTACCAGTTTTATTTAAAGACCAATGTCCCCCACCTCCCTGGAAAATACCAAAATATTTGCTATAAAAAGGGTGTTTTCATATTAAAACTTTAATAACATTGTTACATACCAGCTTTAGAAATTACTCTATTAAAAGCGAAGCTTTACTATAATTGATGTCTGTCCGTCCGAACGTCCGCCGGTTAGTTACATATAGCTATTTTAAATTTTTATTAATTTAGAAATGTTGAAATCCAGATGATTTCAAATTTTGCATGATTATTCCTATAACAGTTAGTCACTATTAAGGAAGCGTAGCCACTCAGTAATCGTTACCAGAAAGTCCGTATGTCCATTTAAAACATGCTAATTTATAACTTTTTACAACAACTTTTTGTATGATCCTATTCATTTCATTTTATGGATTAAGGATTCCTGGGACACCAATTTATGTACAATTTTGTTTAGACTTACAAATAAATATTTTTATTTATTAAGATCGGGCACTTTACAAGAGTTATTGCTCGTTTGTTCTTCCTTCTGATTTTAAAGCTTAGCTTTTATGGATGTTGTCATCCTTTATAAAAATGTATGGCTATAGCTTTAATCTTGGCATTTATTACTAGACGGTAATTAGTCAGTTAAGATATGGTCTAAGGCTGAGATTCAAACCCCGTCAAATCCCTAACATTAAAGGAACAGTAAGACAATTCAATATATCTTAATTTATGTATCAAAGTGTTTGTCTATTCCTTAAAATCTCGCTAACTTCTGGATCAATATGGTTCTATTTACAGAGAAGCTTCTTATTGGTCGACTAATTTTATAAAAAAAAGTATTTTTAATCACAAAATAAAGTTGCTACCAAAAATGCTTCTATCATTAATCCAAGTGCATAAAAATGCCTCAATGTAGTATTTTAAGTGATTTTCTGTGTTTTTATAAACTATTACAAAAAAGGAAAAGTAGCAAAATATATATAAAAAGCTGTGTCAACAGACAATCGTCTGTCTTTAAAAGCACCTGTGAAAATATAATTTATAACTTTATTGCAAAATAGTTCACGGGTAGACCGAAAATTAAGTCTTAAACAGCAGACGTGTAAATTGTTTAAAAAAAACACTCTGAGATGCAGACAGAATAGCTTTGCTACCAAAAATATGTTGTGTTTTTTTACCCCCATTCAAAGTTTATGCCATTGTCTAAGCCGCTCCAATCTCATTTAAAAGGGTCAATTAATTTAATTTAGATAAAATAATCCTTTGGAAGTCTCAGGGATAGGGATGTTGCACTCCAAGCTAAAAAAATAAGTTTTGCCTAAAAGTGCCCAGTCGAACACACAACCCCGTACTTCCCCTTCCCCTCATTCATATTAAAATAAATTGAAAATAAAGGCTGGTTGTTTGTATAATTATTACTTCAGGTAAGTTTAAATTAGGTTATACACGTTAAAAGGTAGCTCAGTAGGGTTAGAATCCTCTAACCAGTGCTCGACATGCACTTTGAATGAGGGTACCAAAAAAACCTCTTTTATTTCTAACTTTTCATATATTGTAGTTTTTTTGGGAAATGTGGGGGGTTGTTGTACTTTTCTCCCAACCAATTTAAAAGGTTGGTTGTTAAAAATGATTGACTGGTGGAAAAGCTGGAGGCAAAGTAGTTTTTTAGGTTCTATATTCCTATCCCTAACAATAGACCTTGAATTTAAACTAAAACTTGACATTAAAAACATTAAAACAGAGAAAATGTTTTAAATTTAATATATGAACCAGTTGGAAATGGTTTTTAAGTTGGGGGACTCAAATTATTTATCCTTCTTAAAATTGATATATTATTATTCTGAGATATTATAGGGAATATTAAAGAATAGTTATTTAACACATCGTTTTACAGACAGCTTTCAGCGGATATTAAAATAAAGAATATAAAATTGAAACCATTTTTTGTTATCCCTAAGGGGCCTGTGATAACAAAACTGGTATCAATTATATGATTTTCATTCTAATATTCGTGGAAAATTGTTTTAAATACGATGCTATACATGATTTTTTAATATGGCTGAGAACCAGTTCTAATCCCGTGGATATCAATCTGCCATACTGTAAAATATATTCATATGCCCAACTGCTATAATTCATTTAATCTCACTAATTCAATTTAATTAAAAGTGTCAGAGAATAAAAAGAATGAGAGGACCCAGGGGTTGAGAGGAGGGGACATTGGGCTGTTTATTACACTAGTCCCCAAAGTTTTATAATAACGTTTTCTTATTCGTTGGCTTTACAACTCTTGGGGACTTTTATTGAATTTTTATTGGTTGCTTTATTCAGTTGAGTGTACAAACGTTTCAACTACTAATTGTAATCAACATAAGGGGTATTTTTTGTGTATTTACTTCAACATATCGACCATTGTCTTATCCCTTTAGATCCCTGATTCTAAAATAATTTAATTTCTAACTGAGTAGGATACCTATGAATATTAAAATCCGAAGTATTTTTCAATTCTAATTTATTTAAAATAGCATTCATAGCTTTTTTACTTAACTTATATTTCTGAATAACGCAGCTACTCTTATACTAAAAGAAAATTAAGCAGTAGGATTTGTATAGGTAAGATTGCAAATTGAATGTTATTTACATCTAAATTATAAATTGTTACTCTCCTTAAGGACTTTATTGACCTTGTTGAAATTATAATTATTATTGAGAATTGACATTGCCATCAAAAATAAATACAAGAAAAAAAATTAAAACAGAAATAAAAATTATTAAAAACCCGAACTTGCTGCACTTGTTAAAATTTTGAGGCTGGTAAAATATTCTAAGATGTAACCTAAACTTTACTGGTGAAATTTAATCTGGTCTGGCCAGTATTAGGCAGGGATCTAAAGGGATAAGACAATTGCCGATAAATTGATGTACATCCCCAATGATGAGACACGAAATTACCTATTCTGTAGATTACGTTTGGACACAACTTGATGAATCAACCAATCAAACTTCATTAAAAGTCCACAATATTTTAAAGCCAACGAATAAGAAAACTTTATTAAAAACTTTGGGGACTAGTGTAATTGTCCCATTGTCCCCTTCCTTCCTAAGTATAAGGAGTATTAGGTATTAAGCAGAGCGTTCTCTAAATTAAGTAAAAAGTGTCACATATTTCCTTTCAGATTTGAAACTAAGTTTCCTGCCTTCTAAAATCTCATTCTCCACCACCTCACTTAGTGTTACAAGTTTATTTAAAGAAAATAATACAAAATAAAATTGCTATGCAATATTGTTTTGGTATTTTTTCATGTTTATTATGTCTCACACACCCCAAAATATTTTGGTTCATAGAAAGAAAACGAAGTAGCAGGTTTCGTCGTATTTTTACAGTAGCTTTTGATAGGTTAGTTTTGGTTAGGTAAATGTTAATGATTGTCCTACAGAGTTAGAGCCCACCGCAGGGGCTAGTAATAGGAGAAAAGCAACTGTGAAAATACGACGAAACCCCCTACTTTGTTTTTTTCTTCATGAATTATTGCATGATCTTCACAAATTTGGTGCTAATAATGATTATTTTGATTGGCAAAATTGTTTTTCTTTGTATGAAATCTATCCCCTTTCTTAGCTATTTACCAACTTTTAAGTAGAACATCTATAGCCTAAGTCCTCTTTATAAATAGTTTCTTGAAACATTACACCCTTCACAATTCTACATTTTAGCTCTATAGACTCCTCTATAAAATAAAGAGTAAGGTTGCGGGGTTATGACCCTTCATCCTCCCTCCCTCTGTATATCCACCTTGCCTAAATACTCCTAATATGTATATTATATAGTGTGGACCCCGCTTCCGGATTAAGTAGCTCACAGATTTTTTAGTGTGGGCCCTAAATTAACTACTTTATGCTTAAGTGGATATTATAATACTATTATCTTGCAAAAAGAAACCTTTGTACAAAATGGATATATTACTACTTGGGTGTTTCCAAAATTTCATGTTCTCTAATAAAGTAAAACTTTTAGCTGACTAAATACACGCCCCCCCCCCTCCTGTCCTACTGGATGAACGAACTGACCAATATGTAATGTCCACGTAATCAAGCTAAATTGACGACAATTTTCCCCTGTCATAATATCCTCGTACATATATTCTATATCCATTTGTAAAAATAGCTTTAGTTTTTAAACCTCTTGTGAATTAATTTTCAAAACTAAGATCAAAAAGACATTTGAGCTTGAATATACTATGATCCACTCACATTCCCCACTGATGTATGTAAAGGCCACTAAGAGAATATCAAATTTCACTACCTTAGCTTAGCTAAGCATTTATTCAATATACAATACATATACTTAAATTTGTAGAATCATACTTTAAAACTTTAAAAGTTTAAAATTAATTTTAATCTTAAGATTACTCTTTGATTAAAGATTTAGAAGAACTTTTTAGTGTCCTTGGAATTAAGTTCTTAAAAAACTCTCCCCTTAAAGTCTTCAATTATAAAGGGTTGGGGTTGAACTTTTAATCTTTTATAATTAAGTAGTATGTTGTGTGTCTGTTTGTCTTAAAAGATCTATAAAACAGTTGAACCATGGCAGGCTGTTGTCTATTTTATGTGTAAACATTTTATCCACTGAATAGATATTATAATTTAAATAAAAAATCTAAAATCTGTGTATAAGCAGTGTCGGTTTTACTTTTTTACATTTAAAAAAATCTAAATAAAATAATCTTTTTGTAAATATTTAACAAAAAAGTTCTTTTTTGTTGTTATGTTCATTTGAATTAAGCTTAGTGTTACAAATGTTTGTTTGTGTAATCATTTGTTCCTTTCAATAGAATCTATTCAACAGTTGGGGACCATAAACAAACATTATTTACATTTTCAACAGTATGTATTCAACAGTTGGAGTAACTAAACCAGCTTTATTTCCATTTTGTTACTTTCAATAAGATGTATTCAACAGTTGGGACCCCTAAACCAAATTTGTTTACATTTTGTTTCCTTCAATAGGATGTATTCAACAGTTTGGGGACCATAAACCAACTTTATTCCAATAGGATGTATTCGACAGTAGGAGACCCTAAACCAAGTTTGTTTACATTTTGTTCCATTCAATATTATGTATATTTGTTTCTATTTTGTTCATTTCAATAAGATGTATTCTACAGTTGGGGCCACTAAACTAACTTTATTTACATTTTGTTTCTCTTCAATAGGATGTATTCAACAGTTGGGGACCATAAACCAACCTTATTCACATTTAAAGTGTTATTTTAAAACTCTATAAAGTCAGTAGCAGCCAAAAATCCAAAAGAAAATTCCTTGGAAGAAAAAGATCGTTCAAAGTTAATATCTAATAATATGAAATCTTATCGACTATAGAGAAAAAATAGATGTTTTTTTTACAAAGTTAACCCTATTGTATATAAGTACCCAAAATATCGGTTTCGCGACCCCAACTGTTGAATGCATGAGAGCCCCTCATCTTATGTAATCCCATCACACAAAAAAGACCTTTTTCAAGTAGGGATTTTCATTTTTCATTGTAATACAAATAAACATCTAGATTATCTAAAAAGAAAATATAATAATAGAATGAATATTAAGAAAATAACATCAAGTTATAAAGAAAATAGGTTTGATATATTATGTGTTAATAATATTTTTCTGACTTTGAGGCAAAGTTTTTCTGATAATTTTTTAAAAGCGAAGGTTTTCAATATCTAGGGCTCTAAACCAATTACTCATTTTTGGAATAATGGTTCCTATGACAACAAGGTACAATATGAAAAAAGGCAACTCTACTCTACTCTTTTGTTCGTTTGTCCTTCCTTCTGAATAAAGTGCTTCGCTTTTATGGATGTTTTTATCCTTGTTCAATCCATTGCTTGGGTAAATGTGTAAATGTAATTTTAAATAAAATTGACACATTATATAACTCAGGACCTCTTAGATTGCCAAGTTTTTATAAGATGTCGTAAATACTCAGATAAAAGTCAGGGCGGTAGGGGACATTGGGCTGTTTATTACTATTTCACCAGAGTTTTCTTATTCGTTGGCTTAACAACTTTGAGGTTCATTAAGTTCAGTGTCCATTGTCCAAACGTCTAAACCACAAATTGTTATATAAAGAAAGGGTAATTCTGTGTTTCATCATTGAGGATGTACTTCAATTTATTGGCTTTTTCTTATCCCTTTAGATTCCTGGATAAAAATACAATTTATCTCAAACTTTCACATTTTCGGCTTCTTTGAATTTTTTTTTTATAAATTTTATCACGTAGCAAAACGGGTCAAAAAGTTTAATCTATAAATTAGATTACGGAAAGATATAACTTGAATGTTAGTAAAAAATAAGTTTCTTGGAAAATAAGGCATGGAAATATCACTTGAATCAATATTTTTGAAAATGACTTTAGCTATGTATCTTAGTATAGCCTTTGCCCCTACCCTTCAGAGGCTTGATTTAGATCTGGGGAGGGGGCCTGAACTTTTGGTTTTCATTGAATTAAAATGGGCAAAATAGTTTTACTTCAATGCCAAATCCACATTCTAAATATCATCTTTATAATGTTGAGAACTAGATTCTTTATGTGGTAGATAGCAAAATTGCATGGTGTGCCTTAGCTTCCCCAAATGTGTCATAACTACCAGGGGTGGAGGGGACATTATTACACTTGTCCTCAAAAGTTTATTATAACAATATTAAGCTTTGGAGACTTTTATTGAAGTTTGACTGGTTGGTTCCTTAAGTTCAGTGTCCAAACGTTTCAACCACTTATTTAAATACATAGAAGGGGTAATTTTATGTATTCTTTTTAAGGATGTACATTAATTTATCGGCCATTGTCTTATCTTTTCAGATTTCTGCATAACTTCTAACTGTTCCATTACAATAAAACAGACAAAAAAGCAAAAAAGACTTTATGCGGCAGAGATGTTACACAAAATTGCATAATGCATCTGAATGCTTTCGAACGGTTCATGAAAAAAAATAATATTAATCTGCATTGTTAGGGTTACAACTCCATACTGTTATAAATACAGGGATCTAAAGGGATAAGACAGTGGCCGATATATTGATGTGCATCCCTAATAATGGTGCACAAAATTATCCCTTCTCTAGATAACAATTATAGGTTGGAACTTTTAGACACTTAACTTAATGAACCATCAAACTGCAATGAAAGTTCCCAAGATTGTGAAGCCTCCAAATAAGAAAAGTTATTATAAAACTTTGGGGACTAGTGTAATAAACAGCCCAATGTCCCCTCCCTCCCTGGTTATAATGTCAATCCTTTGTGGCTTTGTTCAAAATTTTCTTTGTAAATTATTTTTAAAAAGGATTTAATTGTATAATTCTTTAGGTAATGAGATTCTCAAATTTATTTTATGAATTGGAAAGTTAGAAATATTGAAAACCTAAAAGGGTAGGTAAAGTAAGTTAGGTTTTATACAGGGAAGGAGGGGACAATGGACTGTAAATTACACCTATAACCAATATTCGTTGGCTCAAAAACATTGGCTACACTGTAGTTTTTTAACAGTCAACGAAGATAATAAAAATTTTATGTTAAATGCAAGGTATAATCTTGAGTAAGATGTCTAAAAAGTAAAACAGTGGCACAATTTCAAGTTTATATTGTAACAATTGCTGTTATTGGACATTGGAAGGTTTAATGCTATTTTAAAGAACCATGTGAGACACTTGTTTATATAATTAGTTAGAAACAAAGTTCACCCCTTCCCTCCGAAAAGAAATGCTTAAGATTTCATTAGGGGTTGTTATTTGGTTTACCCCAACATCTCATTACGTCGATATCCTTCGAGGCAGGTTTAATGGTAGTATAAAAAAGTAAGCCACTGGGGGCTAGGAAAATATAATATACCTCTGAAGCTTCTTCATCATTTCTAACGGATGGAACCAAAGATTTTAGCCTGTAAAGCTGAGCATACCGGACTGTCTTCCTATACTTGTTGATGATGGCCCGAGCCTTGCGCTGGCGCGGAGATCTTTGTGGCGTTAATGACTGCTGCTCTGGTGATCGCTGGGCATACTGTGTCCTGTACATGTGAACTGTCTGGGCAGCATATTGGCCTCGGTACAAGGATTGGGGTCGACCACTGCGACTTGAGTAACGAGGTCTTAATCTATCCTCAATCATATTTAGACTATTTATTTGTTTGTTAACTGTATATTTTAAATTAATAGTATCACTTAGTATAACCTTACTTCAAATATGATACCTAAGTTTTTAAATTAAAATAACAATAATTTCACGCCTAAATTTTATGAATCTTTCACAGGCACGAACTGACAAGACACTAAAATTAATTTTTGCTTTGCCTTTGCTTGCTTTTGGCTTAGATTGAGTTGAGGAGAGAGAGAAATAGCCTTCCTGCACTTAGCACTACTCAACCTTTTTTACTTATTCTCTCTCTCTCTCTCTCTCTCTCTCTCTCTCTCTCTCTCTCTCAGTGGCCCGAGTTGTAGCTTTGATTTGAGTGGTACAGGGTGCTATTAACAGGTGTTTACCCTTCCCCTTCTTATGTTATTCCCTTTAACACCTCCTGCCTCTTCCTCTTATAAGGGATGCTTTCATTTCCCACTCCCCCCTGTCTCCCCCTCACTTACTCCTTGGTATTCATTTTGAGCGCTCAAATCTTCTCTTGGTGGTGAGGTGTGCTTCTCAAGCTTCCTTCACCTCGGATATATACATTTCTTGCGCGCGCGCGCGCGTAGAATATTATTCAAGCCTTCTTCCTTCTTATATACTACTTGTGTGTGTACTGTGTATGTGTGTTTGTGGGTATGTATTATGTGTGTGTGTGTGTGTGTGTATGTGTGTATTTTCTTCACTATTTTGTTGTTGTTATATGATGATAATTGCATGTTTTTTAGCATATCGGCTCACACTGATTATACCCTTGGTAAAAGTGGATATGGAAAAATAACAATTATGGTTCATTTTTATAAAAGCCTGATAACAAAATAAAGAACCAGGCCGACACATAGTCGCAACATTATAAAAGATAAAACAAATTTTAAAATCCAGAACACTATTTTAAAACCATGCCTTAAGTCTTTTCTTTTTCATTTTCTTTCTTTTTTATTGGAGAATTGTTAGAAAAAAACAACGATCTTCAAAACATTATTAGATCAATAAATAAACTCACCAAAAAAAGCTTTTAAAACTGTAGACCAAACATTTTAAAATCTTCATATCTAAGAAATTGAAAAGAATTGAAGCATAGCAATTATAAACAAAGATAATTTGTCCATAATATCTTAATTAAATATACTCTTTAAAAGTATATGGATCTAGTGCAGCTCACGTTGAAATGTTCCTTGTATCGATTAACTCCAAAAATCTATGAACTTTAAATCTGGAATATAGTCAATTTGTGCATCATTGGATATTGTCTATTACAGATTTTTAATATGTTTTCTTATGTCGTTCAACACGGTGTGCAGCCTTTAAAGTTTATTGCTTTTTTTAGATAATCGATCCCATGAATATTCCACAGTGAACTACGCTAGATCTAAGTAATTTAAGTAGAATAGATAGTTCATAAATTAGAATAAAAATATACAAATTGTCGCAGCTTGAATTAGCGCATTTAACATTTATCAATAAGTTTTTGCATGTTCTTAGCTTTTATTCATTAAAAAAAGCTGAGCTGCCTAAAAACCAAGACAAAGCTTCATTGATATCAATAAGTCCAGTCCAAGCTCACAACTTTCCGCTTTAAATTAATCATAAGCAGAAATGTGAAAGAATATAAAAATTATAGAAGATTGATGATAATGGCTTCAAATTTGCAAAACTCTCATGGAGGAAGAGGACAATGGCATTTAAATTACATCTCCTCCTACCAGTGATTATGAACAACTATTAGCAACCATAGAAACAAACAAAAAATGAGGTAAGATTAATTTATTTTCAAGTGACCTATCCTCGTTTCCCTGAAACAACCCCACACTTGTGCAAAATATTAAAGCCTAGAAGAAAATAAAAAATAAACTAAAAGCAATTTGCAGAGTGCAGAGGGTTAAATTGTGCAAAAATTTGTGTAAATTGCTCCAATCAGCGCCAATTTTATGATTTAAGGTTATAGGAGGTCCTACATTTCACGTTTTTAAAGTCTTATTTGTTTTATATAAATGAGGCAGAGACTTTTTCCGAGAAAAAATTTATGCCAATTTTGATAAATTTATGTTAATTGAAATTGATATATGATAATCAAATCATTAATGAGTTTATTTATTTAAAAATAATGTTTAACATTATGCTTTTTAAATTTCTTTATAACAAGAATGACAACATCCATAAAAGCGAAGCTCTAAAACCAGAAAAAAGGAGAAACGAACAATAACTCTTAAGTAGCGTGTCAGAACTTAATAAGCAGAACATTAATTTCTTAGTCTAAACGAATTGTCAATAAATTTGTTGCAAAAATGCGTAATAAGAGGATACTGTAAAGGGACATACTTTAATTTTTAGGATTTGATTTTTAAAAAATACGCATGGGTCCTTATTATAGAAAAGCATCACTGGGACTGAATAGAAAACCTAAATATAATATTTTTGACAGTCTTTGATATTTGTTTCGT
>LS056255.1:0-12701 GCA_900241095.1 Acartia tonsa
AAAACTGTTGTATTAATATTGACATGCAACATAAAGGCCTCTTTATCTCTTTTGATCCCCTTTCACATTTTTTTCCCGGCCAATATTTAGAACTCATTATAAATATTTGTTTTTATTTATATTTGTTTATTGTTTCTGAAAATGCTAAAATATGCATTAGAAAAAATATCATTTGAATACAGAATCCTTTTTTAAATCAAATAACCTTTTACAAAGCTAATAACCTATAAAATATGTAAGGAAGCCGTTATAAACTTATTGAACTGAAATCGTGCTTTAGACTTTTTACTGCATTTCTCCTTTTAAACTTACAAGTATTTTATTGCATTGAAAATTAAAAACTGTTATATAGTAGTGCAAGTACCTAAAATTTAATTTAGATAAAAATGTTTTGTTATTGTTAAGGTGATTAAAATATTCGGTGATTCTAATCGTAATTTTTGTGTTTTTAATACTTCTTTCTTCCTACATTCTCCTTTTTACCTTTTTTTTATGACCACTGAACATTTGCTTTATAAATCATTTTGTCCGTTTGTCCACTGTTTAGGCAGGTTTTCTGCTATTCGTGTTTTGTTGTTGTTCGATTTCCGTGATTAAGATACTAATCGATTATAAGATTATACTGGCCGGCAGCTTGATATCTAGCAAGGCTGATTGCCTTGACATCCATCAATTACTTTTTTGTTCATAGTTACTTTTCCCTTATGGATGTTGTCATTCATTTTTAATCTTCTTCTTAAACTACTTAATTCGTGTTCGGCCTACATTTCCACTAATTTATAGGCTTACAAAAATATTAATGTTACATGATTCAAATTAATTAAATCTTTCTTTGCCCCTGAGAGGAACCTTGAAAATGTATGGTCCTAATTAAAAATGTATGTGTATAGTGCACAATCATGCCAAAAGATTAAATTTTCAGCGGATATATAAACAGGGAAAGGACTTGATGTTTATTAATTTAAATCAGTTTGAATAATCTATTGTTTAAGGGCTTTTAATGTTATACGTTGATTAGGACATGGAAAAGAAAATGATTATAAGAAAGGGGTTAAGAATACATAAAATACACTAATAAAATGAATTGAAACCTCTGACTATATATTACTATTGCTGCTAATATATAAATTAATGTAAATACTCACACACAGAGCCATTAACAAGATTAACATTAATATAATTCCATTATGTGTTTAATCATTTATGCATAAGCTCAATCTATATTATACTTCAATTAAATAATTATTAACATTGTACTTTATTTATTTTACCTGCCCCCTAAAATAGTGAAAAACCTTCTAAAAACCTATGAGAAGCTACCCTGTAAAGAAGGACTATATCGGTTCAGCGGATAGCGAGATCCTTTGGTACAAACAGACAGAAATAAAATTTGTTACTTTATTATAAGGATAACCTCTAGGGTCAAAGCTAACAAAATAATGAAGTGTTAAAATAAAAAAATCTATCTAAAATTACCTTGACATCTTAGTAACAACATACACAATTATTAGGGACCCATCACTTTTTCGGTAAAATTTTTTTGTAAGGATCTTGACATCTTACCGATTTTTTGGGGGGGATGTTTTGAAGGGAGAGTAGATAGTGCATAACCACCCAGAAAAATAATTTAAAGCTATCAAAACACAAGTAGAAAAATTGCTACCATTATATTTTTAGTATTATATATCTTTTCTTCTGTCATTTATTTATCATTAATATGTATCTACTGTACCTAATTAAGAAAGAAAAAAGCTTTTACTTTCTTATAGCACATTAAGGATTAGAGGTTTCTAATGAATATTTAGAAGATTGCATTTAGTCTTGTTATTTTTAAGTTTTTCAGGCTAAATTTGACTTTCTTAGGGGGTTGGGTAATGGGTGATAAAAAAATCTGAAACGAATAGGGAAGGTATATTAAGAATGTTTTAATCAAATTATCATTTAAAAGTAAAGGGTCTTTCTTTCTGTTTGTACCGAAGTATCCGGTATGATTCTCCTTTACCATGTAGCTTCTTATAGGTCCTGATAGGTTCTCAAAAGAAGTCACCAGCAAAAAAGTACACCTCTCCAAAATTATTTTTCCTTTTTCTTTTTGAAACTAAAATTGAAAAAAAAGGGGGGGGGGAGGTCTACCATAGACTTCTATTGGCATAGCCGCCAGTTTGTAATAACACACTTATATTCCTTTTTAGGGTTCTCACGTGTATTAATCTTAATATAGATAACATGTTACTAATAAAAATCCTATTAACTAATCAATCTAATTAAGCATCTGCAATAAAAAAAGGAAAATTAGATATTTTTTATTGTCTGTATTATAATGAGTAATTATATTATTCTTTATTAGTTGCTGAGCAAAACAGCAATTGGAATGTTAGACTGTTTGTCAAAAAAAAGTTCTTATCAATATAGAACACAGTAATAGTGTCTGACTGATTATGACGTAACAAAAAAAAATAGCCAATGAGAGGCCACTATAAATTTTACCATTGGACAATAACGGCCTCTCATGGGCTATTTTTTTTTGTTACGTCATAATCAGTCAGACACTATTACTGTGTTCATCAATATAATATCCTATTATATAAAGTAGTAAATGTTTTTTTGTCTGAACTGATTGGGCTCTTATTTTTAGAGAAGATTAACATAGGTATTGGGATGTTTTAGTCTATTAAATTTTAGTTTTAAGCCTTGGTATTTTTCTGTCCATACAGAGCCCTTAGTTGCAGCCGCTAATTATAGATAAATAACTTTTTTGGTTTATTTGTTTTCCTATTATGATAGATTGTTTTCTTTAATAAATACATATAGTTAAATTAGCTTACACTGTTTTGTTTATTAAAAGATTGGGGGAAAAATATTACCCCCCAAAAAATGGACTTCTTAGAAGGTGTGCATTCATTTCCGCAAATTGGACCATCTGCTTATTGTTTCGTCCTCAGAAATGTGCATGATAACAAATATTTGGTTAATGAAAATAAGAGGCAGTTTCAACCATTATTATTGCGATTATAATGATATGCAATTCTGATTATTTACACGGAGCCAAAGAAGATAAAGTATAGAATAGAAAACCCTAAATATTTCTTGGAAATTTGAAGGAAAGATTGAAATGCGCAGAAAGGAAAATTGTACCAAATTACAGATCACAGTGAGTGGTTGGACAAAACTAGAATAATTTAATTTCAAAATAAAATCTAATAAACAAATATTGTTAAAGATCAATTTAATGTTCATGCTTTTACATTCGTAATTTGTTTTGTTTCTATTTTAGCTCATTCTACAGCATAATTTATTCAGTGTAATGAGTTGATTTTAACCCTTAGAAAATAAGTGGTGTTAGGTCATATGAGACTGATATGATACACACCACTTACAGAAGTGAAACAAGCAATTTGTGCTTGGTCGTTTTGGTCAAAGATAAAAAGTTAAAATTTAATGAAAAGTCTATTGTTTTGATTTTTATAAGTATAATTGACCATAGTTTTAGTTTTAAACAAATAGTTATCAGGGTCCCCCTCTCCCTTCACCCCCTTAAGTTCTTGTATGGAAGTAGCTACCAGTATATGTATAAATCAGCTATTTGAAAACAAACATATGATTGCAACCTATCATATAATTACTGAGACCAATATTTTTGGTACACGTTAAAAAAGTAATTTTCTTACTTAATTAAAATTTTTGAGGATTTGCACATAAAATTCAATTTTAATTCATTGTGAATAGGGTGAAGAAAGCTGGATAGTCGTCTATAGGGGTTTTAGTAAATTATTGCAAAAGGAATTTATTTTGAATATTTTTTTAGAAAAATTACTGAAATCATGTGATTTACTAACAGCCATATAGACATTTGGACCCAAAAGTTCTAATTTTAATTCAGGCTAGCCAGGCAGATTCTTCTACCTGGATTATATTCTATACTTTATCTTCTTTGCATGGAGATGTTTTCATTGAAAGATTTTTTTCTCGATGTTTTTCTGTTCGAAGATTTTTTTTCTCTTTTTCCTTAAAAATTGAAAAATTTTAAAAACATTGAAAACCTAATTTTCATTGAATTCGCTAAACTTTCTAGTGTTTGTGAAAATGTTAATGTTTCCACTACTTATAAAAAAAACAATAATAAACCTAATTTTCATTGAAATCGCTAAACTTTCTAGTGTCTGTGAAAATGTTAATGTTTCCACAACTTATAAAAAAAAACAATAATAATGTTAGACACTCGGGTAGAAAAAAAATCAGCCATTTTCGTAGCCATTAAACATTATCAATGTTTTTTTTTGTTAGTAGTAGAAACATTACCTCAATCTTAAACATATGTGCGGATACACCGGACTAGTTACAGAAGAAATAGGTACAAAACTAGAATAATTAGAACTGAATTTGATATTATTGGAACTAAACATATATGTTACAACCCTCCCAGGGGAATTCATTATTGTCTCTCTAGTGTGCGCTGTAAAAATATTATTTCCATATTTCTGCTCTAAACTAGTAACATATATAAATGGCTTTGTTAATAAATATATGTGTATTTCTCTTTATGGTATCGAAACTTCTCTATAACCCAGTGACTATATAATTAAAATACAATTAAATTGATTTAAAACTTCTCAGTTTTAAAGTTTTCATTTAATGAACTAAATTATTTTGGTTATATTCGACAATATTTTTTTTCCATTATAATAATGTATTTGTCTTACTATCTATCTTAAGGCAAACTATTTTTTCTACAATATTTAGAGTTCTCCAAAGAAACCCTTTACCTAAGTAAAATATTTGACCTTGAAATAAAAAGTTTAAAGCACATCTTACTTAGATATATCCCTATATAAGTTGGGAAGTTGAACATATTTTACATACATTGAAGTTGTCAATAAAAGATTATTATTATTTCTCTCATATAAACATTAGTAAAAATTATTTATGCAGTTATCATTGAAATTTTTAAGCATTTGTTTTCATAATCAAGCCCATATACTGAGGATTAATACGGGACCCATTTATAACAGGAATAATTTCGGATTCAATTCTAAGATAATAAGATAACATCGTTATGAGTAAAAGTGATAGTGGGCATTTACAAGTTCTAAAAGACATTGCCTCTTTTGATGGAGGCAAACTATGTCCAACTTTGCAACTGTCTTTATTTTGTATTCTGAACACAGATTAAATACAATTTATGGGACATGCAACCAGCAGAAATGAACTCAGGGATTTGTTTTTTCCCTCAACATTTTATTTATTTTTAAGCAATACATACTTCTTACTTAATATTCGCCAAAAGATGTGCTAAAATTTTAATAAATTAAACTACAATTCTAAATACTATGCTATGTATATGCTATTAACTGAAAAGCAAATTTGTATTTTTTGTTAATAGCGCAACTACTTTATAATTGGCCTAAATTGGTTAGAATTAGTAAGATGTGTACAAATGAATATAATTGTAACCTTTTAATATTTTGTACAACTTCAAATTAAAGTTGTCTGAATAAAAGTAACATTTTATAAATTACTGATTTAGTTATAAAACCTGATTAAAAATCTATTAATAAAAAAATTATTTCTGCTCTACTCAAAGACACAATTGTTCTGAAAATGATGCTTTTATATTATTATAATTCTTTTAAACAGGAGCAAACGGTTACTGTAATACCAATATAACTATTAATACATTAGCAGATTAATTACTTGTGCAGATATTGACATATTTATCAATTTTCATTTACTCTCAGAGTTTCTATTTGTTTTCCTTCAGAATTTTCTCAGATCTGAGAGGGATATAGACTCAAAATTATTTCTCAAGTTTAGAAGCAATAACATGTATATTGAACGTGAATATATTCAAATAATATTGAAGTTTAACAATGAATGCTAAAGTGAAAAGCAGTAAAGCAATTTTAGGGTTATTTATTTTTTATACCTCTGCTGAAAGCGTGCTAAAATTTTAATTATTTTATAACCCTGTTGCTTAAAATAAGATAAATATTTTTTATTATGAAAAATGTCTCATATTCCTGGTTGCTTATTAATACATTTTTATTATTGGTTATTCATTGTTTGTGAATTAATTTATTTAATACAAATGCGCAGTATATTATTCATTTATTCAACCATTAAATGATAAATAAAATGTTTGATAAAAAGGAACTTTATGAAAATGCTAATTTTCTAGTTGAATCCCAAGCTATTGAACAGCTTTGTGTATGCAAAAATGCAAAAAGCTGCTTTCTCATGCCCTTAATCTACAATTTTAAAAATGATTTTATATTTTGATATCGAATGCTTTTCAAAGGTCCAAGTTGCACAAAATAATAATTCTAAGTTGGCATTTGAAATAAAACTCATGTATTTTTAGTAGCTAGAATACTATACAACTCGGGTTAGTGCGTCAGTCTATCTCTTCTTTCTGTAAGGGATAAGACATTGGCCGATAAATTGATGTGAATCCCCAATGTTAATACACAAAATTACCCCTTCTGTAAATTACAGTTAGTGGTTGAAACGTCTGTACACTCAACAAGGGATAAGGCATTGGCCGATAAATTGATGTGCATCCCAAATGTTAATACACAAATTACCCCTTCTGTAGATTACAGTTAGTGGTTGAAACGTCTGAACACTCAACTTAACTGAACAGCAAACCAATAAAAATTAATTGAAAGTCCCCATTACTGTTAAGCCAACGAATAAGAAACGGATCTTATAAAACTATGGGTATTAGTGAAATAAACACTAACAGCCCATTGTCCCCTCTTTCTGTGATTACGTAGTGACGATAGATGTGCATGTTTTTTTTTATTGTCAATTATTTGTTATGGCAGCATTAAATTTAATTAAAATCTTTCCTGATGTAAAATTTGATAATTTTCTAATTGATAAATTCTCTAAGATGAGCCTAGATAGGACATATAAAAGAGAAAGAGAGTGGGCAGTATACTTTATGCTTCTCGCAGTTGGGAAACCCACATTTTTTTGGCATTTTAGAATTTAAGTTAAAAATGTTTTTTTTATTTTTGATAAAAAGATCTTTGAAAAACTGTATCAATTAGATTGGTGTGCGTTTTATGTATGTTCTGCTTACGTTTTAAAGTGTTAATCTTATTTACACAAAATTTTAATTCAGGGTTCACCACAATGCCTCTATAAGGCCAGGGGCGCTGCCGATAGTGTTCATTAAAACTTATTCGCGTTAAAAGGATTATTTATTGGATTTTTTGCGAGAGGCCGTGGCAGACAATACAATCAGCAGGCTGTTTATAATAAGATTACTATAAAAGTCAACTTTATAGTAAAAGTTGCAATGTTGCAAAATAACCACTGCACAGGGAATTTTGATGTGCCCAACTGTTATATATAGTGTTGAACATGATGATAAAAAGTCTAAGAACATGTCTCATTTATTTCTACGACTTCTATAAGAAATGTCATAATATTGGCGCATTTAGAAATATAGACCAGATACAGCTCTACTCTTTGAATTTTATTTTTTAAATAAAAAGTTTAAAAATATTTTTTTGGGGGGGTGGGGGTGGTGATTTTTTAAAGTAGGGTTAAGGCAACCTCAAACTCGTTCTAAACTTTCCCTGAACTTATAAGAAGCTTCATTGTAAAGGAAAACCACATGTCTATTTTGCATAGAATTGTTGATTTAATTAAATAAATTAAGTTAATAATACACTTACTTAAATTAAATTAAATTTCAATTTGGCTTATAATTGATTTTATTAAATAAATAAAATTCAATATTTTAGATAGCCATAAGAAAATTTTATGTTGAAACTGATGGTATTTTGTCGAAATGTCGAAGTATTCCCTGTCGACTATATGGCTTTTAATTAAATGGTTAATGGCTGATATACTATCGGTTTATAGATATTTTAACTACATGCTTATGTTTATGTAATAACAACTCAATGTTTTTACATGCAGGGTTAAAGTCTAGCAGTATTAGGAGGGGGAGGAGATTAATCTGCCGCCAAAATGACATCTATTTGATTACGCCACTGCCTTTTTGCAGTTTTCTACCAAATAAAATATATATATTATGTAAGATATAAATATATGTCCTGCAATGTTCAATATAATACAAATACTCGCACATATATCATACAAGGAGGACAATATTCAGTAAAAGCGAAGCTCAATTGAATTTTGACTTCATCCCGTAACATTTTTGGGCGGGCAAATATAGGAGAATTTTATTCTCCATGACCTTCAGTGCATCATTTTAAAATCTTCTCGCAAAATTAAGGAACTATCGGCAGGTAGAGAGGTGATATTAGGCTGTTTATTACACAAGTTCACAAGTTTTATAATAACGTTTCTTATTCGTTTGCTAAAATCTTTGGGGACTTTTATTGAACCTTGATTGGTTGGTTTATTAAGTTTAGTGTCAAAACATTTCAACCACTAATTATAATCTACAGAAGGGGTAATTATATGTATCATCATTGGGGATGCACATTATTTCATCGGCCATTATCTTATCCCATTAGATTCCTGAACTATCCGTCATCCCGTTTAAGAGATATTTAATCATGTGAATTGTATGATAGCCTTGCTACCAACACTAAAAATCACCAACTCCTACAAATACACTTATCCCAGGGATATAAAGGGATAAGACAATGACAGATAATTTGATGAACATTCCCAATGATTATACATAAAATTAGCCCTTCTGCAGATTAGAATTAGTTGTTGACACGTTTGAACTTATGGAATCAACCATAAAAAATCTAAAGTCCCAAACGTTGTTAAGCCAACGAATAAGAAAACGTTATTAAAAAACTTTGGGGACTAGTTTAATAAACAGCCCATTGTCTACTCTCTCTCTGCACTTATCTATATTATACACAGGCTTACACACTAAATACACCCACACCCAGGAAAATGCTAGCAATCATTCTTAATAATATTTCTACAAGCTTCTGAGACATGGAAGTCTTAAAACTAATATCCTAAATACTTCGATGTCTCTTGGACTATTTTATGATAGCCATAATTTTTTGAAATAAAGAAAAGAAAATTATTCAGAAAAAATTGTCACTTTATCTTGTTTCACTATTATAAAAGTCTTATTTTCATACAAAAATACGTGTATAGAATTGACTAAGAATTGGATTGTAACAAATTAAAAAAGTATCTTTATTTATTAAAGTTATCTTAAGATTAAGCTTCTATAAACTTTAAGTTTTACAATTGACAAAAATTTTTTTTTAACAAGAATATCTGAATATTCATATTTAGTTTATTACGTAACAAAACATGTAAATAAAAAAAGCATTAAGGACTTTGCCACATTTTTTACAAGTTACTCTTTTAATCATATATCAAATCTATGTCTAAGTTTAATAAAAGTTACGATATAATTTTTTTGAAAATCTATTTCTAAAAAAAATATAAAAAAACATAAGAAAGTATTTTTTGTAATGCGACGCTATCAAATATTACTAGTTCTCCGTGTTCGAAAGATTATTTATTGCTATTTGAATAAATCCTAATAATCTTTTTAGCAGTAATATTAAAGTTAAAAAGTATTCTCTAGTACAAAAATGTTTAAAATCTAAAATTTGCAATTCCTTACATTAATTAGCACAGATAACACATTGAAAAAATAATAGATACAAATTTTTAAAACTTTAAACTTTTTTGGCACGTTTTATAAAAAATTTAAAAGAATACCTGTTCATAAAAAATCCAAGGGAGTTGATTCCTTTTATTGGGGCATACTAGTTCTTTCTTTGGCGGCTTGCCAAACTAAATATTTCTCAGAACTTGTATATATACATACATATAAATAAATGCTTATTGCATATATTGTATTGCACATTTATGCATTTCTAATTGTATTTGAACTGAAATGCCGCCTGATTTAATTTGAAATTTAGATTAAATTAACGTGGTAAACTGACTTGAAAATGACTGAATGTCTGCCAGGAGCAGTTGTGTGTGTGTACTTGAGTGAAAACTAAGCTACTTGCTTACATTTACTTTTTTTAACAGTCATGCATCTGACATTTCAGTTTTTAGCACTATACGCAATCACTAGGTATACAAGTATTTTATTCCCTTTTAATTTTGATTGAATGTGTGCTGTATACTCAATATAAAGTACAGACTAACAATCAAATTTTAAACATAAGTATTAAAAAAAGGGAAGTCGATAATTTTACATAGGAAAAACTAAAGGCGTATTTTTATCAAAGTTATTTTCATAACGGTGTTTACGTACGTTCGATCGGATACCATAAATAGAAGCTGCGCTGTTTAAATAAGATTCTTGCTCCACTTCTTTGCACAAATTTAAATACTTTTGTGAATAAAACATTGCAAATCATAGTTTCTCATTGCATTAAACAACCTATAAAACGTTCTACACGCTAAAATTTATTATGTTTTGTACTCTGTTGTAGAAAAAAGTAAGATAAATTACCAACTCCTGTTTGTGACACATGAAACACAGAAACAAGCGGGTTTCTTCATTGTTTCTTTCCTTTGTACCATTATTATACCATTGATTTTTATTTGATTTTTACCCTTTTTTTCTGGGGTATTACAGTTTTCTTTAAAACCCATCTAAAGTGGCGAATTATTTTTGTCGGGTTCAAGTCTGATCCACATATTAGATATGCATTTTAAAATATTACCTACTGCTGCTATGTCATTGTCGTACCTTTAAATAGTAAGAGTATTGAAAATGCCTTTTAAGTAATTTGGTTAAAATTATCACCTAGGATTTCTAGAGAAAGTCTTGCAAACAAAGTGTTGGTTGTCTGTTAGGTGTTTGATAACCTATTGTTCTAGTCGTAAGCCGCTTTACAATAGTACTATATCAAATGTCTCTAGAAGGAAAAAACGACAAACGAACAGATAAACAAAAATTCAAAGCTGTTATACCGTTATAATTGAATGCTGCCAAAAATATATAATTATGGTAATAACGGCGGACGAACCTTGTAATTAAGTGTGTTTTTTTACACATAAAACGCAAAATCACAGCATGACTTGTCATTTACTATTCCAATCTAACTCCATGTAAAAATAAAAATAATGGTTTCATGCCAAAAACAATTTATGTTATGTAAACACAATTATTTTTACTTTTCAGAAAAATATGAAAATGGCGCGGACTGATAGAAACCTTAGTACATTGTGATTCAACAGGGAAGGCATTTTTGTCGTCAGATATTTCCTGAATTTTTAACAACCAAGGATTAAAATAACCAAGGATATGCAAAATCAAATATTTATTTGTATGACCTTAATCTAAATGCTCTGTGTAGTACGTTCAAGTTGAGATGACAAGAGAAGTTTCAAATTTTAAAATGATAAATAATTTTTTCTCGCGGGATTTTTGCTGAAATCAAAATATTTGACGAGTAAATACCCAGAATACAACATTTTCAAATAAATTATAAATAAGTTGAGTTAAATTTAAAATAAGTGCACGGATGAAATGTATTTTTTTAATAACTCAGAGACAGTTGTAGATAAATGGATAGGTAGCAATTTGCTACTATTATAAGACAAATGTACTAATTCTTATAAAAATGCACATTTATCTTTAATAAGATATTGATTTATTATCAATTGTTTCAATTAATAATCTTTTGAAATAACTGGTTTTGTTTTAATTTATTTGGTTAATATGATATTAAAATTATTGTATGGTTGTAGATCTGATATTGCGTGCAGGCCTATACTCTCTTCTCTTCATCAAAACATCCTTGCACAAATATGTATTATGCATGGTGTACAGGCTTGCAAAAATCCATAGATTCTCAACGTTACAAAATCATACAGAGAAGAAAAAAAATATATTTAATAAACAAAAGAGAAAGAGAAAAGAATTTCAAGTATGGCTTCAAAACTGATTATTATCCGCTGGATTAGAACCGGTTCTCAGTAATAATGAAAAATTATGTATAGCACCGTATTACAGACAATTTTCCCTGCACTGATATTGAAATAAAAATCATAATATTTTTTGTTAGCCAGGACCTTTGGTCCTTCGGGGCTATCATAACTGGTTTTAATTTTATATCCGCAGAAAGCTGTCTATAATCAAAATGATGGGCTATACATTAATATTTAAATTTTAAAAAGTAAATATTTGTAGGAATGTTTAAGTAAAAGAGAATTTTAACTTACAACTCTGTTGCGATTTGTATGAGTGTGGTTTTAATTTTAATTTAACTTGATTAAACCAATAGTTCAAAAATACAAACATAATACAAGTTATAATTGTTAGGCAAGGAACCTAAATAGTTTTTACTGACCTATGAAAAAGTTCATATAGAGAAACGAAAATTTCAAGAGATTCTACTCATCTAAAAAAAATGCATACTTAGTTTTGGAAACATGTTTTATGTTTTACTTTACAGTATTCTGGTTTCCCTAACTTAAATTATTATATGCGGCAAAAATCATTTTCTTTATTAGTTTTTGTACAAAAAAAATCATTAAATCCCCGCCCCCTTTCTCCCTTTTTAAAAATTATAGATACGAAGGTAACTAACACAATTAAGTGTACTTTAGACACAAATTAACAAGGATGACAACACCCATAAAAGCGAAGCTCTGAAACGGTAGGACAAACGGACATTAACACTTGTATACTGTCAGAACTGAATAATCAGAATGCGAATGTATAAGAGTCAAAGCAAAATTGTAAGTAAAGTTGTTGAAAAACTGCT
>LS056256.1:0-12700 GCA_900241095.1 Acartia tonsa
ATATTTTACTTTTTTACAACTGCACTACTTGTGGAAAAAATTTCCCTTGTTTGAAATTTAAGCAGTTATTTTAACTGGTTATTTAAAACTAATTTTAAACTGTTGAATCAAAATCAAATCTTAACAAGTTCGACTATCTCCATTAAAACAAAGTTAAAAATTAGACAGTAGATTTTCAAGTATTCTAATAAAGTGATGCGCTCAGTTGGCTAAAATAACGATAACCCCCCATCTACCCTCTACCCTCCTAATGGATGAACGAATTTACCAATAAATAAAGTCCTTGCCAGCAACCCTAATTGACGACAAATTTTTCCCCTGTCAATATATCGACGTATATCTTATATCCATTTTTGTAGAATGTTAAAACAAACATGCCTAAATTAAGTTATTCATTACAGACGTGTGGACTTAATGGCTGACCATAGTTTAGAAAAGACTCGCTTTTAACATAGAACAGAAAAAAATATTCAAAGATTTAATATAATTTAATCATACAAAGTTATTTGTATATTTCAGTCAAAATTAAGCGAGCATTAGATAGGTTAGGTTAGGTTAATTTGGGTTGTTTAAAGTTTTATATTTATAGTAAATTTAGGTTAGCCCAATGCAGTGGGTAGGTTAGCATAAAAGGTTTAGTTCCCATTTATATATTTTTTTGATAATATTACTACAGCGAAGTAAAATAGCCTAAAACAATCTCAAGACTTAAATCTAAAAATAAAATAGTTAAAACTACCCCGGGACCTATGTGAAGCTCCTCTAAAATGCATTCCTATTTAGGTCAGTAGTTTGTGAGATCTTAATAGTACTATAATAGAATAATTTACCCATTAAAAATTAACAAAGAAAAAGAAATAAGGAACAAACTTGTTTAATGATCTTAAACGAATAAAATCATCGAATATATGTCCATATTTCTAGAAAGATAACCCAATTACACAAAAATGTTAGCAAAAGATGAAAATATAGAAGAAATTATCAATCTTTTAAAGGAAACTCTTCTATTATTTTTTCCCCCAAATTATTTGAAATTTTTAAAAGTTAACATACATTTTTCGAACGAATTAGATGTTATTGTAATCATTGTCTGAGCGGTTAAAATAGAATTATGATTAATTTTTTATCGCATTGTATTATAGACAGGTTTCCAGGGAAAATGAAATGAAAAATAGTAGGATTAATAATAATTTTGGCCCTAAAGGGCTTAACTCTCATGCCAGAAAACAAGGATAAGGTGTATGATTTTTTCTCTATAAAGATATGATACAGGATTTTTCAGTATTCTGGTTTTCGTACAGTAGAAATGAATCGGATTCGAAGTCATACTGAAAAATAATACTTTTCAATTGCAAGTTTTGAAATTAAAGAACAGCCCTTTAACAAAAAAGCCTGAGGGCAATGATTTTATCCTGCAAGTCTTACCCATCAATTCTTATCATCAATCAACTATTATGACAACCAAATTAAAAAGGATTTTTTAGTAGTAGCGAAGCTATTCTGTAGGTTACTCGTTTATATTTGTCTGATTTGTTAATAAAGATGACAGCAATGGATTTATTATTACTTGCCCATTACACCAGATATTTGTGTACTGTAATAAAGTGAAACTTGTAGCTGGCTAAAAAAAAACACCGACTACTCCATACCCTCCCCTCCGAATGAACGGATGAACGAACTGACCAATAAATGATGTATATGTTAGATTAGGCTAAATTGATAAATCCATTATGGCAACATTCTTTTATTAAAGTATTATTTATTTCTCTCACATTTTTTTATTTTAAAAATAGATAAAAACATTAATGATAAAAATGACTGCAACGCACTATTGGAAGCTATCGCACACCCAGAATATTCGTCTCAGTATGGCTTTGAAACCGATTAATATCCGCTTGATTGGAACCAATGCTCAGTCATACCGAAAAATCATGTATAGCATCGTATTAAAGACTATTATCTATGAATATTTTTTAGAATTTTAATTAATACAAGTTTTGTTAGCCTGGGTCTTTGGGTCCTCGGCGCCTACAAAACTCATTTTACTTTCTGTGGAAAACTGTTAAGATATCAGGTGACTTTGAGGCATTTTTGTCCTTGGTGAGTTTTAGAGTCGGTTATAATTTTTATTAATATAAACTGCAGTTAAAATTTTCAGTGTGCATTGACTTCCGCAAATGTTTTACTTTATTGCATCGCAAGAACAGCAATAAAATGTCCAATATGGCTTCGAGACCAGATAATATCAGCTAGATTAGAACCGGTTCTCATCCATAATGCAAAATTATGTATAGCACCGTATTATAGACAGCTTTCCGCGAAAATTAAATTAAAACTATGAGATTTAAACCAGTTTTGTTAGCACCAAGGAGCCAAATCCCCGGCTAATAAAAGCGATAAAAAATGTTTCCATTCCATAACTTACTTGTTATTATTTAAATTATTTTCGCAAATTATAACAATATGCAATAAGATATAATATACGGAATTGAACGCACAACAAATATTTTACATTATGTGGTCATTTTTTTGCCAACTGAAAGGTTTTTAACAAAGGAATCAAATTTTTGGGATTGTTTCAGTTAATTAATTTGATTATAGGTAGCGCGTTTTTGTTAAAACTTAATTTTTTGGGGGTTAGGGGTATGGGTTATTTCATATTTTTAAAAGCTAAGCTTTTCTATAAATAGGGTAGTTCGTCCGTCCGTTACGGATAACTCTTTTCGTTAATCTAAACAGATTATAATTGTCCTATCGATTTCAAACTTTGCCTGCTGAATCCTATAATCAAGTCCTTAAAACGTCAGTATGTCCTCATGTATTTTATCAGTTTTGCAATAAATTTCTTACAATTTTGCATGCACACATTAATATTCAGTTTTTTTCAGTTCTGACAAGTGTTCATGTTCGTTTGTCCTTCCATTTCAGAGCTTCACCTTTATGGATGTTGTTATCCTTGTTAAATTTAAGATAGGTTCATATACATAAAAGCGTAACTCTAACAATCTTGCTCTGAATTTACCTTAAATAAAAAGGTATATAAAAAATTAACAAACATGCATACATTTAGATAGACATACAAACTGACACACTAAGAGTAGGTGCGCTACTAATAAACGAACGTTATATGCATATGTCCATCCATCAATTTTTTTGAAGTGCATAATACAAAATAATGCATAAAATAACAATTTTCTTTTTATGAGTTTTAAAATAATCCTTTTTAGGGCTTGATGAATTATTATTAGGCTTAGATCAAAATAATTAAATATTAAAAAAAAAAGTTTTGACATTTTCATATGTATAAGAGAGTATGTCTGTCCGTCTGTCTATCTGTCTAATAGCAGTTTTTGTTTTGTAGGTATTGTAAATAAACTACTATTATATAAAATCTACGAAAAAAATAAAACAAAAATCCGCCAAAAGCAGATTATAATTTCACTTATGATATAAAACTAATCCTTTTACATAATATGGAAATTAATTCAAGCGAAAATTTTTATAAAATTCATTATGAAACTTTTTTAGATTAAATTTAAATATTTGGAATATTAGATTTTGGTGCATTATATTTAAATCGGCGATTTAACCCAATGAGCTCCATTGGGCTTAGTTTTTCGTGTATTACTTTTCTACCTTGGTATAGTTAGGTAAGGTTGTATTGGGTATAGGCATATAGGTTAGCCCCACATGATTAACGCTCCCTGTATGGATTTGGTATAAAGAAAAACATATTCTTTCATTTTTTTATTAAATTATAAAATTAGGAGGAGGGAGTTCTGTGCTCGCTATTCACTTTGGGAGAAAGCACCTTAAATTATATAACATTATTTGATAATCCTCGATAAATATAGGGAGGACGATTAATTTATCGGCAATTGTTCTATCTCTGCTGAATCTTTAAGCAGACCAGAGAGAATGAATTTAAATAGTTATATCTTGATGAAAAACTTTGCAATGTTTTATAAATTCCGTGGCAATTTTGCACATTCGCTTGCTGTCAGATAACTATTAGGTTCTAATTTAACACAGGGACCTGAAGGGATTAGACAATTCGCCGATAAATTGATTCTTATGACGATACACGAATTACCCCTCCTGTAGATTACAATTATTGGTTGAAATGTTTGGTCACTAAACTCAATGAACCAACAAACCAAAATATAAAATAAGCCCCCAAAGTTTATAGACCAAACTTTACTATAAAACATTGGGGACTAGTGTAATTAACAGCCCATATCCACTCTCTAATAACGCTGTACCAATAATGTTTCGCATCGTACGTGATAGAACACCAGTCGCTCACATCTGTTCAATTACATTTTTATGTCGCTCTTCGCCTAAAACAACTCCTACGAACATAATTTTCTTTAAATACAATTTCTTGCAGCGTAGCTAGTCTATAATTTGTTATGTTTGTACATCGGTATGTTCTTCTTCGTCTAAAACACGAACATAATTTTCTCTAAATACAATTTCTCGCAGCGTAGCTAGTCTATAATTTGTTATGTCTATACGTCTGTACGCCTCTCTTCGCCTAAATCAACTCCTACGAACATAATTTTCTCTAAATACAATTTCTTGGAGCGAAGCTACTCTACAATTTGTTATGTCTGTACATCGGTATGTTTTTCTTCGCCTAAAACAACTCCCACGAACATAATTTTCTCTAAATACAATTTCTCGCAGCGTAGCTAGTCTATAGTTTGTTATGTCTATACAGCTGTACGCCTCTCTTCGTCTAAATCCACTCCTACGAACATAATTGTCTCTCAATACAATTTCTTTCAGCGTAGCTACGCTATAGCTTGCTATGTCTGTACGTCTGTATGTCCCTCTTTGACTAAATAAGCTAAATCCTGCTGATATAATTATTATGAGCGTAGCTTTTCTATATTTTACTGTGTTTTGATGTGTTTTTTTGTCTTTATTAATCATTTTTAAATTTATCATAAAAGTTTTAAAAATTCAAATTTGAACTCACGGTCGGAAACACAAACATCTAACTACTCGAATAAGGCTATGCTATTTATGAAAATGTTATCCTTGTTTTTCAAATAGATTTGACTTATTTAATATTCTATGCAAAAAGTTAGCGACGTAGTTTTCTTTGGTGTGCATACACTTTCGCACATGTATCAAATTCATTATGGCAATAGATATATCATTACTTGGATGTTGCACCAGATATTCATGCACTCTAATAAAGTAATACTCACAGCTGGCTTTAATAACGATATGCCACATTCAACCCCTTTACCCCTTCGCCTACCCTCCCTCATGTGATGAACGAACTGCAAATAAACGAGGTCCATATTAGCAACCTAAATTGACGACAAATTTTCCACTATCAATATATCCACACATACTATATCCATTAGAAAAGCATATTCATATGTGATATATTCACATGTAAATTGAGGGAAACCCATAATTTTGCGATTATGAAATACCAACTTGATATGAAAATACACGAAAGTTGCTGCACACCCTTTGAGACGTTTTTTATAGCACAAATTTTATTAATTAAAACAAGTGTGGTGCAAAAATGTCTTTCTCTGTCTGCCTTTTTTAAAGAAAATCTTTGTAGGGAGACAAAGTCACTCAAAAATCAGCCACGTGACGTCATAAGAGGAGAAGTGGGAAAGAAAGCCCCTAAAAAGAGATGGATAATCCCTCATCTTTATGACATCACGTGGCTGATTTTTAAGTGACTTTGTCCCCCTTCCAAATCTTTTCCATAAAACTACAACTAGGTCTTTTTGCAGCGTGATAGAATTGCTGATCGCTATGAAACTTAGCATAATCATTCGACAATTAATGTTGCAAATCTTCTCTATATATATAACCAGAATGTCTGGAATTCTCTTTTAATTGGCGTTCATTTTTTTTAATTAGCCTTGTTTTTGGTTGGGATTTTTTCAGCCATTATTTTATTAAAAAAAATATAAGTTATAAGTATAAAATTTTAAAAATCACGAAACCTTTAACCTGTAAATATTCATTGATCACTATTACCTAATATGTACTTTGAGACTTAATCATAGCAAGTTGACATTGTGCTTAATCAGCATAAAACAAATAACATGAATATCTCAACTCAGATGTTGTTTTAACTAAAAATCTTAATTGCTTAAAATTAATCATTATAGATTTACTAAATTAAAAGAAGCCGCCATTATTAGTTTGTTAGGAAAAATTGATTGAATTCGTTTGCCCTTAAATGAACACTTAATGCCATGTGTTATAAAAATCTTCAATCAATCATTATAATTTTTTGCAAAGCTACTCTATTATCTTACAACATTAGCAATTAGGGCTCTGTATTCGAAGAGAGAAAGTGGGGGGAAATAGCTTAAAACCATCATAAGACTTGAATTTAAAACCATTATTACTTCTTTATATAATAGTGCTAGCTGTTACGCCCCGATAGATTTGAAGGAAGGGGAGGAGGGTGAGTCGATCCTTTGCTTTCCTTTTAAGTTTTAAAAAGAAAGAAAAAATATTTTTTTTTAAGGGGGGAGGGGGAGTTATTTTTTTCTACGGGCGATTTCTCTTGGGAGGGTGAAGTGCCCTCTCTGAATCGATCAGAAGCTCCACTATAAAGAAGAACCAAATTGGTTCAGCGGTTAAGTGGATCCTTCGGGACACACTGAAAAAACAGTAGACATCCTGTTACTTTTATACAAGGATTGTTTAAAACGCAGGAAGTTGGTAGAGTGTTTTACCCCCAAATACCATATGTTGGCAGATATCGCCAATCAATCACTAGAAATTGTTTTAATCAAACCCAAAAATCTAGAAACAGTTCCGTTATTTTATTAACAAGGAAAATATAGGTCTCGTTGTAGCGTAGCCTTTTTAAGAAATAGATAATAATAATTTATAGCTATTAATAAAAAAAATCGAGGATCTAAGGGAAAAAAATGCGGATATATTGATACCCATCCCCAATGACGTTAAACAAAATAACCATTTCTGTAGATTAAAATTATTGATTGGAAAGTTTCAACAATACTAGTTTTAATCTAACAAATCAAAATCTAATTAAGGTACCCAAGGTTTTTGAACCAAGGAAAGAAAATTTTTTGGGTACCAGAATAATTCAAAGTTCCTCTCTGTAAAAATTGATTGAAAATGACAATTTATCTGAGAGAGAGGGGATATTAGACTGTAAATTATACTCATTCCTAAAGTTTTATAAACACATTATCGCATTCGTTGATTTTTTTTTATATATCTTGATTCGAAGTAACAGTGAGCTAACTTTTTAAATAGCCAAAAAGAACAGCGAACCAGTTTTTAAAGTAGCTTCGCTGGTAAAAAAAGAGTAGAGGAAGCTGGTTAAAAGTTTATATGTAGGATATACTGCACATGGTCTTTAGATGGTGTAATTGTATCATCATTTCTATATCATAAACTAGCGGCTTCGCCCCTAGCCTCTAGGGGCTTTGCCCAAGAGGTGATAAAAAAAGTTAAGGTGAAATTCGTAAAAAAAATAAGAAGGACCAAGGAAATCTCCTACAAAAAAAACTAAAGATATCTCCTACAAAATAAAATAAAAATAAAAAAAAATGGGGGAGGGATTTTTTTGTTTTTGGGAGGGTTGGGGGTGTCCCACCTCCCAAGAAAATAGCCTAAATCCACCACAGGACCAATAGGTATATTCCCTGAAGAGTAGAATCCGATCGGTTCAGTGGTTACCGAGATCTTAAGCTTCAGACGGACGGACGGACGGACAGACAGACAGACAGACATCGCACTACTTTGTATTATTGATAAACAGTTGATAAATCTATCTATCAATGAAGCTATGAATAAAGCAAATAGAATGAAAGACAGAAGGGGAATAAAAAAATAATCGATATATAATTACTTGGATGTTGCACCATAATTTGGCATACTCTAATAAATTGGTCCTTCGAGCTGGCTAGTATAATAATGCCCCATTTACTCCATCCCCTCTCCACCTACTTGAGGAAACTACTTACCCATAAATGAGGACTTAAGTAGCAACCTAAATGGACGAAAAATATTGCCCTGTCATAATATCCACGTATATTATATCCATTGGTATAAAATGGTAATAAAATATTTATTTATAAAATCCTTGACAATGAACCCTGACTGGCCAAGATAATTTCATATCTTTTTCTACGTTCCAATAAAACAGTAAATTATTATACAGTAATAAAATGATTAAAAGGTGTATTTATGCCAAAAAGACTTTTATCGATTTTAAATAATAAGTTACTGTAACAGTCAACCAACTCTTTGATTACACAACCTTTTTCTTGAAGTCGTAACTGTGTATAGTAATGAGTTGTGGCTTTTTATAAGCTAAGGCAAATAGGAACTTTTATTAACGTCTCTAGTATTAGTTGGCAATGATGATAATGGAAATAAAATACGTGGATATTGTGAAAGATTCTCCTATACCCTGATATTTTTTTCAGTTAGCAATCATAATGATACTCCCCATCCCCTCCCCTGACCATGGAGGAACGTATCGACTACTATCTGAGGACTATATTAGCAACCTTGTTTAAGGACAAATAGTCCCCTGTATTCAATGATGATACACAAAATTACACCTTTCTGTAAATCAAAAATAGTGGTTGAAACATGTCAACACTTAACTTAATAAATCAACAAATATAAATTCAAAAAAGTTTCAAAAGTTGTTAAGCCAACAAATAAGAAAACGTTTTTATAAAACTTTGGGGACTACTTTAATAAACGGTCCATTGTCCCCTCTCTCTCTTTGATTCTATATCGATTGCTATGATAAAATTTCTCCTTGACTTTGAGAAAACTTTGAGAAGCTACCCCTGGAAAGGAGAACCCAATCGGCTCAGTGGTTAGCGAGATCCTTTGGAACAGATAGACAGACTAACATCCTGTTACATTATTATAAGAATTAGTTGGCTATGATAAAACTTAGCTGGATTATACGACAAACAATTTATATTGTCCATGAATGATTGCATTATCGATATTGGAATAAAATTTCGCCTTGACTTACAGACGGACAAAATAAATATTTCCAATTCCTGGATTACAGTAAATAACACAGCTGAATACAGTGGAAAATTTTATAAATTTTAAAAACAAATTTCTTTGGGACCAATTTTCTTTGGGTACTTATATTTAATTATGATTTACTTGCGACTAAGCCACTAGAGGCACTCCCCCAAAATAGTTTTAAACCTACCCAGGACCTATGAGAAGTTACCCTGTAAAGGAGAACCAAATCGGTTCAGCGGTTAACGAGAAGTTTTTGAACAGACAAAAACAAATATACAGACAAACACGATGTTACTTTATTAATGGTTTAATGAGTGTCCAAACTTTTCAACCTCTAATTTTGTGTATCATCATTGGGGATGTACATCAATTGTCAATCTGTCGTTGTCTTATCCCTTTAGATTCCTGGGTTCTATCCTTTATCCCTGGATAAAAGTACAGTTTTGCAACCAATAAGAATCTTTATTGAAATATTTGGCAAACTTGTTAAAAGATCTAAATTACTTTTATTCCAAAGGTGTTTTATGGCTTCAATTTACATATATGTTACCAGGGCTTGGTAGCCTCAGTTTTCCGCGGATATTTAATGAAAAATTACAAAATTAAAACCAGTTTTGTTATCCTCTGTTAAGCCTGTGCTAAAAAACTTTTTATTTTTATTTCCGTAGAAATAGGATGCTATATATGATTTTTCAGTATGGCTGAGAACCGGTTCTTATCCAGCAGATATGAATCGGTTTCGAAGCAATACTGGAAATATTTTTGTTTGATTACGGATGAGTTTCGTGATTTTTCAATTCTAATTTTTATGCAAATAAAGTTTTTACATTAACAGTGGTACAAATTGTAAAACAAAATGTTAAACTTAAATTATGTTTTTCTTCTATAAAAATTATAATTGTTTAAAGACATTTGAGATATTTTTATTTATTAAAATAACAATTTGGCATAATCCAAAAGAAGAAAACACACAATCATTTACATATTATACCTTTCAGAACGATTCCTATTACCAATTGGGCTAATGCTCCTAGAGGCTATGGGTAAAGCCACTAGTAGCCAATTATATAAAAGTAACAGGATCTGTGTCTGTGTGTCTATCTATATGTACCGAAGAATCTCGTTAACCGCCGCGCTGAACAGATTTGTTTCTTCTTTACCTTGTAGCTTCTAATAGGTCCATGAAAGACAATGTTCGATAAATTGATGTACATCCTAAATGATGACACACTAAAAAACCCGTTCTGCAGATTTAAATTAGTGGTGTGAACGCATCAACACTAAACTTAATAAACAAACCAATCAAATTTCATTAAAGTCCCCAAAGTTGTTAAGCGAATAAAAAAAGATTTTTACAAAACTTTGGGGACTAGTGTAATAAACGGCCAATCATAGAAAAGCTTCGATTTAAAAAAAAGTTAATTTTATCTCGCTTCCTAGTTGCACAAAATTTGATTAAACGGCATAAAAATTATAACAAGGATAGAAAAATTGCACATATATCCAGAGAAAGAGAGAGAGAGTGGACAATGGGCTGTTTATTACACTAGTCTCCAAAGTCCTATAATAACGTTTTCTTATACGTTGGCTTTATACTTTGTTGAATTTTGATTTGTTGGTTTATTAGGGTAAGTGTTCAAACGTTTTAACCACTAATTTTTATCTACAAAAGTAATTGTTTTATACGTCAATTTATCGGCCATTATCTTATATCTTTTGCCTCTAAGGGTAACCTTAATTTTCATAAATGTGCAGACATCGTGCTACTTTTCAACTGACATACATAGAACAATTTCATAGAAGCTTTATGTTAGAAAAAAAGTCTCCTAAATGTTGATTTTATTGGATGCATCATAATGGCGCAACATGGAATAATAAGAGCATGGCTTTTCTATAAATAGGATAGGTCCTGCTGTCTGTATCGGTTAGCTTTTTTGTGTAACGATTTCTATCCTAAAACATTTGGGTTAGAAAGCGTAGCAACTCTATAAGCGTTACCAGAAAGTCCGTACGTTCATTTAAAACATGCCTATTGTTAAACTTTTTTGACACCATTTTTTATTATTCGATTCATCTGATTTTGAAATAATGAATCTTAGGACAACAAGGTATAATATTATAAGCAAGGCATCTCTATATTTAAATCCTAAAAAGGAAAGTACGTCCATTTACTGTATTCTGTATTTAAACAATTATACAACAAATTAATGTACAATTTCATGTTGACTTAGAGTTATTGTTTGTTTGTCCTTCCTTTAGACTTTATTATAATGTCGCAACGTGGAATATTAAATTATCATTTTGGGAGGGATATTTGTACTAAAGGAAAACTAAATTGCCAATTTAATTTTAACAAATCAGAGAAAGAAATAGAATTATCCTACAAGTGGCTACGCCCCTAGAGGCCTCTAAGGACACGTACAATTGTTTCTTTTCAATCTTTGTTAAAATTAGCTATTTACCTAAAATATTTTATTCGCCGCCTGATTGTATTTGTTACGGTTTTAGTTAATTGCCAAAGTGGTCCGATCCCCCAAAATAGTTATAAACCTTCCCCGAACCTATGAGAAGCTACCCTGTAAAGGGAAAGAGATAGGGAAGTGGGAAAGAAACCCCCAAGAAAAGAGATGGGGTATAGGGTATTTCCTGACGTCAATATAATAAGGTAGGTCAAAAGCAGTTACATATATCCCCATTTTGCTCGGGCACTATAGCCAGCTACGTAATATTCACAAAAATGTTCAGCCGTCTATCTTGAAAAGCAGTCGAGAAAATTCCGTGTCACCCTGAACATAGCTGACAGACAGACAGACGGACTGACAGATATTTCAAATTATTAAGCAGCTTTGCTACTTAAAAAATATTTCAAAAAATTGGGGAAAACGCTAGAAACAAACAAAGTAAGTTAAAGAAGCGGGCACCCAGGGATCTAAAGGGATAAGACAATGGCCAAAAAAATTATGCACATCCCAAATGATCATACACAAAATTACAATTAGCGGTTGAAACGTAAGGACGCGCAACTTAATGAACCAACCGATCAAAATTCCATAAAAAAAGTTGTTAGGCCAACTAATAAGAAAACTTTGGGGACTAGTGTAATAAACAGCTTAATGTTCCCTCCCTCCCTGATAAACGCTTCTTAAATTGTAACATATCATCATCGGACCAATTGAACAAAAAATGCAGTACATTTTTACAAGTTTAAAAGGCCCACTTGAAAATTTGGGGGTGGGGATAGATAGATAGAGATAGAGAGAGGGAGAGAGAAATATTAATTCAGGGATCTGAAGGGATAAGACAATGAATTATAAACCGATGTACATCTCCAATGATGATTAACAAATATAATTCCTTTTGAATGAAATCAATGTTTGAACGCTCATAGTTTGAATATTAAATAAAAGAACCCAATGTTTTCAAGCCATGGAATGGAAGGACTTTGGGTACCAGTATAATTTACAGTCCAATGTCTCCTCCCTCCCTGGATAAAAATGAGTATATGTATATCATTGAGAAAAAATCAACACACTCTCAATTAAGAATAAGGGAGGTGGGAGGAGGGATGCTAGAGAGAGAGAGAGAGAGAGAGAGAGAGAGAGAGAGCGAGAGTGAGAGAGAGAGAGTGAGAGAGATGGTGTGGGCGGAGAGAGAAAGAGAGCGAGAAATTTGG
>LS056257.1:0-12697 GCA_900241095.1 Acartia tonsa
CGCTACAAACAAACAGACAGACAAACAAACACACACACAAACAGACAGACATCGTTCTACTTTGTATTATAGATAGACCAAATAAGTATACATATATACATTGTATAATAGAATCATCAATTATGATAATATGCTTCGTAGCTACAGACATGGAACTTTAGAGAAAAAAAAATATATTTTTGCCTCTAACTTTTCTGTCATTGTAAACTAACAATTTATACACCAAATCAAGGATCTAAATGGATAAGACAGTGACCGATAATTTAATGTACATCCCCAATGTTAATACACAAAATTACCCCTTCTGTAGATTACAATTATTGGCTGAAACGTTTGGACACTCAACTTAATAAAGCAACCAATCAAAATTCATTATAAGTCCCCAAAGTTAATGAATAAGAAAACGTTAATATAAAACTTTGGGGACTAGTGTAATAAACAGCCCATTGTTCCCTCTCTCCCTGACACCAAATATATTATATTAAAACCTCAATAATGATTTTTAATTGATGATAGCAAAGAATACAGTTTTTTCATCAGTTGTCATATCCATGTGCGTGGACCGAGCTAATTCAATAATACAATGAGGTTTTCTAGCAGAGAAAAAAGGAATTAAGCTAGTATCATTTTTCTAATATTGTTTTTTTTTAAAACTATAGCTTGTATTTAGACTGTAAATCATGAAAGAAACCAAAGAAATATTTACATAAAAATAAAGGATACCTTCAAGCATCATATAATATTAATGTCTAAACAACATTTCAAAATTATCCTTTGACCTTCGTTTATAGATGTAAAATTTACTTTTAATGCTGACACTATATATGAATAAGCAAAATTGCGCATTCTAAAACACCAAATTTTGTTTTATAGGTATGTAACTTTGCTTCCTGCCATTAAGGAACTTAAATTAGCTTAAAACCATCAATGGCTCAGTTCGACGCTTCCCTGCAGAGCAGAACCAGTTGTAAGATGAGATTTGCTCAAACATATCAGTACTTCGTATTATAGATTTCATTGTATCAATCTAAAATAGTTAAAAACAAAAGTTTGGTAAACAGTGTTCGAAAAAAAAACAAATTAATTTAAACCTAAATAAGTGTTCTTAGAAAACAGTGGAAATATTTTTAATAGCTATGATGCTGTTTGCTTGTTATGTCTGCGCTAATTAGGAGAATAATTATCCATTTAATGTTTAAGAATCCCTAATTTACCAACTTTTTATGTTAATCAAAATAAATGTATAAGTATAGATATATATAACCCCGTGTTAAGGACCTTTCTTTATCTGCTAGCAAATTGCTTTCTGTAGCTACGTGGCTGTGTTCATATTTCCGACGCTATTTGCTGATATTAAACGATCAATTTAAAATCGGCACAGGGTCCACGGGGTGAGGACATACAGTTATTTAACCCCTTCCCACTTTATTGTTTTACATTAATTTAACCAATACAGAATTTTGGAAAAAAGAAAAAAAGTTTTACTATATTACAAAAACAATTTTGTAGTAGAGAAAAGAAATAAGGAAAAGTTTCTATTTATTTCTTTAGTTAAAACTCTGGCTCAGGTATTAGGGGTTAGAGCAGTGTCTAAAATAAAAGCATAAACAGTAAGTGGAGAATTGCAGATAAACAATTATTTGATTGTACCACCTTTTTCCGAAAGTGCGAGCAGTTGAATTGGGTATATTTTTAAAGAACTTTTCTATAAGTTCTTGATTTGATAAGATTTAAGCCTAAAATAATTAGTTATCGCATCGTATTGTAGACATCTTTCTGTGGATTATAAAATGAAAAATACTGGTATTAATTTATTAATTTTTATTTTATTAACCGTACAAATTTGTCTGTAATACGATATTATGCATGATTTTCAGTTTAGCTGAGAATCGGTTCCAATCCAGCGGATATTAATTGGTTTCGAAGCTATACTGAAAATTATATTTCTATCCCTTTACTTGAGCATATTGAAGAATAGGCTGAGCAAAGGTATAAGAAATGTTCAGATAAAATCTCTGTAATAGCTAGAGGAACATTTAAATACCCTCCAACAAGAACTTTAAGTAGCCCATACATATATTTTATGTTTAGGGTATGTACGTAATATTATTAATTGTATCATTCTTTTTTTATTAAAAAATTTTAAAATTGACCAATTAAAAGATCATTAAAAGATATAACATGAATGACCGAGTCTGTTTTTTGTCTTTGTGTACTATGTAACGATCTAAAACCTCCAGAAAATTATGAAAAAACGCATCTATTCTGTACTTCCACTTAAAGATGTTCTGCGTACTCTATGTCATAAAGGTTTTATGATATTTTATTCATGGGGGAGGGGGGATTCATTAGTTGTTTAATAGATTTTGTGCTACCAACTTTTAACTAAAACATTCATTTAACACAAAAGTTTAGTTTCTTTCTTCTCTACTGCAGTTTAGAAATGCTAATGTTCTTCTAAAAAAATAGTTTATTAATTCTTGTTTAAGTTATAAATGTTAAAGTTGAATAAATTTTAGATGGGTACCACATAAGTTTTTTTATTTTTTAGGGCGAAACTATTTTACAAACATACTGGTTTCTGTGTGTAATTTAAAAACTTTCTTACGGATTTTTTCAAATTCTCTAATTCGTTGGCTTTAAAAACTCTGGGGACTTTTATTATATCTTGATAAAGTTTAAAACAGAGTCAAAACTTTTCCACCCGTAGTTTTAAATTACAGAAGGGATAGTTTTGTGTTTCATAATCGGGGTTGTACATCATTATCGTCTTAGATATATTTACACTCAAGTATACGGTTTGTTTATTATTGGACGTAACTCTCCTTGTTTCATAAATAACCCGTCGTCACTTTCGTTTGTCTGTAAAGTTTTGACTGAGGTGTCCTATCACTGCCACAAAAAAATAGTGAAAAAGAAAGCTTGAGAACCGCAATTATTAATACAATCCCTTTTTTTTGATTCACTATTCTTATTATTAAACACGGGTAGTGAGAGGACATTGGCCTTTATATTTAAATGGTGCCCAAAGTTTTATATCCACTTTGTCTTTTTACTTGGCTCAAAACATAGGGTACATTTGGTAAATTTTATTGATTGATTCCAATCAATATTTCAAATCTACAAAAGAGTTAATATTGTTTATCATCATTGGGGATGAATATTAATATATCCTCCGTTATCTTATCCCTTTATATCCCTGCTTCTTTAAATTGTCTGCTATTGTGTTTAGTGAATATGAAACACTCTTTGTGGATATGATGTCACACCTTTGACTGAAAGTAGAGGGAAAAAAGTTTGTCCAAATTTGATTAAGCAAGGAGGGTATTTTCATTTATTTGATTGGATAACTGGCCATGTATATTGTACTAGCGGTTGTGCCCCTAGCATCCAGTGAAGAAAGGACAATATATAGCCTTAAACCATACTGGGAGCCAAGTGAAGCTTCCCTAAAATTGTTCAGTGGTTAGCGAGAGTTTGACGGACAAACTAAAAATCTTACTACTTTATCAGATTTTAGGATTGAGTAATAAAATTTCTTGTAAATATACCCTTGGTTTCCTATGGGGTTGTGGGTTTTAGTCCCAACCTTTTATTTGCTTATATATTGCTTTTTGTTTCTTAGATCAACATTATTTTCAAAACTTTTATAATATCGACAATTAATTTTTAATAATTTTAATATCCACCTTATGTTTAAAAATGATAATAGGCATAAAATGAAAAATCCTTATGTTATTATTTTAAAGTTCTTAATTATCATTAGTAGCGCAGTTACTCTATAACCGAGTAATTATGTCTTTCTGTGGAAATGAGTTTCAAAACGAAAAACTCTCTTCAATATTCTTGGTTAAAATATCTTTTTTCTTAACATTTTATAAATATGCCTTAAAAAATTCCTTCAAATATCATTATTCTTAGAAAAAGTAGTTAATTAGATTGTTAATGCTGAACTAATTATGCTTGTTTTTAAGTAACAGGTGATTGTAATTTATAAAAAAAATGAAAGTTAATGCTTTATTAAAACTAAACAAGAACAATCATTAAACATTTTTTTTCAGTATGGCTTCGAAATCGATTAATATCCGCTGAATTATAAGCATTTCCAAGCCATATTGAAAATCATGTATATCATAGTATTACAAACAATTTTCCCGTATCTTCGGCCCTTCTGGGCTAACAAAACTGATTTTAATCCTTTAAAATTTTCTTTTAATTTCCGCGGAAAGCAGTCTATAATATGTAAAAAATAACTATTCCAATTATATTTTCTGTATTATGATATATTTGAAAAGTATAAATATTTAGCTATGGAAAGTGTAACTGTATGTCTGTTTGAAGCAAAAAAAAACCTAAAAATTCCTGGTAAATTCCTTTTTATTTAAAAAAAAATTGCCACCAATCTCCCCGAAACACTGTGATTTTTATTTTTGTAATTATTGGTATACTAAAATCCTATATCTACCTAGAGAGTGTTGATGCATTGCTAGTTAAACTGTTCTGGAACCCTAATTTCCTTCCATAATTTAACAGTTACCACAAGAAAATATCTCTTGATTGGGGAGGTTTTATTCAATGTTAATTGTCCAAAGCTATCAGATAATGATATGCTGAAAACAAAACCTTACTTTTAGTTGATATGATAACAGCAAAAAATCATCAAATGCCTTAAAACATACAACTTTTAACAAAAAATTAAAAGTTATTTTACCATACAATATTAATTAAAAAAGAATTACTCTTTAAACTGACTTAATTGTCCGGAAGTGATAATAATTGTCGTTTGTTTAAAGACGGATTATCATATTAATTGTTATTTTTAATTCTTTGTTAAGTCTTTGACACGGCCTTCAGTTTGTTTTGTAGCGAAGCTACAAATCTTATAAGTCTGTCTGTTCGTCTATCTTCTTAAATTTAAGGCTTTAAACGTTTCTATTTTATAGTTTTCCGAGAAACTAAATTGAAAAATTATAAGATTACATAATTCCTGTCCAGTTTGCTCCGAGAGGGGCCGGTGGCACGGGCCAACTAATCTTTATTGCTTTCATGATTATCATTTTATTATTCGTGAAAATTGTGTATATACAATACGATACGTGATTTTTTAGTGAGAAAAAAAACCCAGCTCTAATCCTGCGGATATTAATCGGTTTCGAAGCCTTACTGAAAAGTTTCATACTTGTGTTTCTTTGTAATGGCTAATTAAGTTATGAAGAAATATATTATTTTGTTCATTTGTCTGGACTTAACAAACATTAGTTCATTGTAAAATAATCAATTTGAATTGTACTTTTGTTAAATTTGCGGCTGCAGTCATTGCTTTTAGGGTCTTTAAGCTGTAGTATTGAAGCAGCTTCTAGTGACTAATTAAAAATGACGTCATGCAATACAAATGACCAACTATAGGCAAGTATACATTTTACCACCGGTCAATTAAAATGTATAGTGGCCTATCATTGGTCATTTGCATTGTATGACGTCATTTTTATTTCTATAGAATTTTAAAGAGTAATTTTGTGATTGATTAAGAGATAATCTTCTACCAAAAAAAACGAGAAAACTGTAAAAATATATTATGTAAAATATCCATTACAAAATATTAGATAGAAAAGTTGATTTTTTTCTTCAAAAAAGGAGTTGTAATCATGTTTAACATCCAAATTACTCAGCTGCTCATAATTTTACAGTAAGAATGGAAATATGAATAATAGTTGTTTATATATTTATAGTATCGTATTATTGACATCTTTCCGAGGATATCAGAATGATAAATAAAAAAATTTAAACCAGTTTTGTTATCCTCGAGGGACAGAAGGCTCGGGCTAACAAAACTAGTATTAATTGTATAATTACTATTTTAACATGCGTGGAAAATTGGCGATAATAAGATGTTATACATGATTTTTCAGTATAGCTGGGAACCGGTTCTAATGCTACGAATACTAATCGGTTTCGAAGCCATACCGGAAACAAATAGATCGATATGGCAACTATAATGACAGTATACAAAAAAATAATTGCTATACAATACAAAATATTCATCAATAATAAAAACATTTTTTTGTACCCATTAGGCCATTTTTATTTGTGGGTAGCCGAAAGCTGTGAATTTAACAGTTACTTGTGATAATTGGTAGAATCATTCATTTCGCAAGCTGAACATTTACCCCCCAACCACCTTTATTTTTAAACTCATATTTCTATAGTAACCATGGTAACGAGGGGCCTATACCTGCCGTTAATTATTTATAGATGCTCTACTGTAGTTGTATATAAGCGGCTGCGACTGGTAAATGTGTCTTTTGGTCATTATATCGAAAGGTAATGCCATCGTAACTTATTTTAGCTTTTTGGAATTGAATTATTTTTGGAATTGAATACTCATATCCTATTAGGCTAGTTTTAGGCTATTTTTCTGTCACCTTTTGAATGTAGATTTCATAGATGATAGTATCTAAAAAACGCTTTCGAACCTAGACCGAGCCACATTACTTTGAAAATTGCAATTTTTACCAAGAAAAGGTGAGAGGGGGGAGGGGTTGTACAGGGTCGAAATAAGATATTTAGCTGGATAATTTGATATCAAATTAGTATATGAATGGACAACACATATCAAATGCCTTTGGGCATTAAATGAATCGAGACTTAAGTGGCTCAAAATTTAGTTTAAGTTATTTGTTAAAATTACCCAAATTTGATTATTACTACTTTTGAAACTATAACAGTTTGTATTTAATAGTCAGGGATCTAAAGGGATAAGACAATGCTTGATGAATTGATCTACATCTCCAATGATAATTAACCTAATTACCATCGCGGTATTTAATAATATAAGTTTTTTCTCTTTCTAATCTTAAAATCTATGCCTAAATGTAAGAAGCTTCTGACGTTTTTGTGCTAGTTAAGGAACTGCATAGTAGAATAACTTATTTTTTCAATAGGCCATTTATAACCCCCCCCTTCCCACCCTCATTTTCAAATAATTTTTAGCAGCGTATGGCATTTCCTTTATTGTGATGGGATTGACGTAATTAACTAGAACATGTTGACTTCACAACCTTTGTTTGGCTGTCCCAAATTTACATAGTAAGAACTTTCTTTGTTTTAGGGTCAAGGTATTACTGTATGTATCATGTTTCTTACATAGCAGCAGTAGGAACCTTTTAAACATCTTTAGTCATGAGAATTCTCTATAGATGCAAGGTATAGATTTTCTCTTGTTTATGAACAAAGACATTATTTCAATCTTTGTCATGGATCTGTCATAGTAGCAGCAATTTTTAGGCCTTTAGTTAAGACGCAGCTTGATTTCCCTAAAAAAGGGGGTACAAGTGACCACTTGCTTTATAATGGGTTTTAACTGCATTTTGTTGATTAGCTACAAATAATTTATAAAGTTTTTTTTCCAATCAATCCAAATTATTGCATTCTGATGTGTCTTTAGATGCCGTCCTGTTAAGCTTAGTGGCTATATGTTGACAAACAATTACATCGTAAATTATTATTCTAGAATGGCTTAAAAACCGATTATTATCCGCTGGATTAGAATGGGTTATTGTTTTATATCCAGATCTCTACGAATAATAAAATAAACAATCATAAATTAAAACCAGTTTTGTTATCCTGTGCATTCGGCATGCCGGTGCTAACAAAACTTGCTATATATCATATATGTTTAATGAATATGGCCTGCTGAAAATCAGATATGTTTAATGAATATGGCCTGCTGAAAATTAGATATGTTTAATGAATATGGTCTGCTGAAAATATTTCCTTGATTATTAAACTGGCATTTCCTTTCTAAACATCACAGTGTTTTAGCAAAACTGTTAGGTTACAGGACATTGGGTAGTTTATTACACAAGTCCCCAAAGTTTTATAATAACGTTTCCTTATTCGTTGGCTTAACAACTTTGGAGATATTTATTAAAATTTTATTTGTTGTTTCATTAAGTTGAGTATCCAAACCTTGCTTCAGAAGTGGTAATTGTGTGTATCAGCATTGGGGATGTATATCAATTTATCGTCCATTGTCTTATCCCTTGAGACCCGTGGTTAGGTAATTTTGGGTAGCAAGATTTCTCACAGGGTTGTGGCTTAATATGGATTCCCGTTGGGATAGGTACTGGGGAATTAAGTTCGTGAAAATATATATTGTACTATTTTTTTGCTATTTTGAAGTATTTATTTGTATCGTTAAAACACATTGATCGGCCTACCGTTGCAGTTTATTTTAGAATATAAGAATAGGCAAATTATAAATGTATTTAGTATAAGTTTAATAATTCATTTATTTGAATTTTAAAAAAAATAAATCCTTATAATATAAAGTATTAATGTTTATTGTCTGAAGCTAAAGATCTCGGAAACAGTCCGAATTAATTGTACTTTTAAGGGAAGCTTTTGCTGTTTCTAGGCAATTTTCTTGACCCCGTCACCCTCCGCTAAAATCAAGGTCGAGCAAACTAGTACGTGATACTGAACTAAAATTGATTTTAATTAATAAGGACCATTACGTAAGAAATTAGCAAAGCCTTTTGACATGATTTCAAAAAGAACATTGATATTTTGTTTCCAAAACTATCTTGCAGAAAAGTTAGAGGCAAAATAGTAGATAACACATTACAAAATACAACAAAAATTCGATTTTTTATAGCATTTATCTAATCCTATATCCATGTTAAACCGTCAATATTGAATTAAAGGCAACTCTAATGGTTGGTTCTGATAAAAATAATGGGCCCCTCGTTTCCTCAACAATTATATAGGTTAACCATACACTAACTAAGATTAATACTTTGTAACACACTAGTGGCTTCACCCATAGCCTCTAGGGTTAGGTTTTATGCGTGCGGGAAAGCAGGGCTCTAAAGGGATAAGACTATGGATAAATTTTGTAAAATTTAAGATAAAATGTTGTTTTACTTTTAAGATAATAGATTAATGTATATTCCCAATGTTGATACACAAAATTACGCCTTGAGTTACAATTAAAGGTCGAAACGTTTAGACTCTATACTTAATGAACTAACCAATCAAAATCTAATAAAGGCCTCCAAAGTTAAATAGAAAAAGTTATTACAAAATTTTGGGGACTAGTGTAATAAACAGCCCAATGTTTCCCCCCCCCCTTGGGGGACTTTGTTTAGGATTTAAATACGATCATGCTAGAATAGTTCAGAACCTGGCTATATTAATTATTTTTCTACAGGAGAACCAAATTTGTCCAGTTTTTAGCGAAATCTTAGCCTACAAACAAACATAAATACATACATTTTGCCTTTTATATAATAGTTGTGAAGTTACCTTAATGCACCTTATTTGATTTTAATATTCCCTTCCCACCCTCTAAAATTGATTTTAAATATGCATTGATTTAATTATATTTTGTGATAAACAATCGGTGCTTTCATTAGAATAGCTTAAAATCATCTCAATGCTTTAATCTAAAAATAAAATAGCCTGTAATCATCCTGGGACATATGTGAAGCGTCTCTATAAAGTAAAACTCAATAAGTTCCGTGGTTATTGAGATCTTAAGCTTCAGACAAAAACTTAATCTAATAGATATTTCTATTTCAGGTGTGCAAAGTGTGGACATAATATCCATGGACATCCCACAGCTGGCAGAATCTGGACATGATCTCGTGCTAGACTGCAAGTTTGAATACAGGTATGACAGACGAACGGACAATGTGAAATGAAAGGAAGGGTTGTTCTCATAAAAATTGTTTGGCAAAAATGATCGCAGAACACAAACTGCAGCTACTATAATCCTATGTTAATATTGTTATAAACATTGTCCCCTCCCTCCATGATAGGATATGCTTGAACATAAACTACAGCTACTATAATCCTATGTTAATATTGTTATAAACATTGTCCCCTCCCTCCATGATAGGATATGCTTGAACATAAACTACAGCTACTATAATCCTATGTTAATATTGTTATAAACATTGTCCCCTCCCTCCATGATAGGATATGCTTGAACATAAACTACAGCTACTATAATCCTATGTTAATATTGTTATAAACATTGTCCCCTCCCTCCATGATAGGATATGCTTGAACATAAACTGCAGCTACTATAATCCTATGTTAAGCCTGTTAGAAACATTAAGTTAATCTGTAAATATAATATTTTAATACAAATTTATATGGCCTCTGTTGAGACGAAAACTTTTTGGAATTTTTGATTCCTGGATTTGACATTATAAGTGATGGGAATCCTTACCACGGATCTTAAGGGATAAAGATTGAATTGAAGTACCCAAAGTTTTTAAGCAAACAAATAAAAGAATATACTTAAAGAACTTTGGGTACCAGTACTATTTATTGTTCAATATCCCCCTCCTTATTTGTTTTTGTTTTTTGTAAAAGAATCTTTAAAAATCCTAGATTAAATTCATAAAAATTTTCCTTTGTTTTTACGAGTGAGTAAAAGAGAAAACTTATTAATACATAGAGTTAGTTCAGTTATGACAAATATTTTATTCATTATTTTATCTAATAAATGAAAGCGAAGCTTTTCTACATTTAAAATGTGTCCTAACGTCAATCTGTCCATCTTTCCTTTAAAACACATATTTAGGTTATATAAATCATCCTATCAATATGAAGCATTATATTAAGATTCGTGTAAAAATGAATTATAATATTGAAAGCTTATTGATTATTAACCATTGATACATTGATTTCATATGATGATTAAGTATAATGTTATGGGATTGTAAACTCCCGAAATGATTAATATGCAATTTTATGGTTTAACATAATGTTAATATTCGCTTTTATGAATTTTATCATCCTTGTTTCGCCTATTACAAGTTGCGTAGCTTACATCTAAAACATGTTTTAGAGCATAAACTGACCTACAGATAAACATTTCAATTTATAAAAGATTCTTATCAATAGACATGAACTATATGATAACAAGAACAAGAATGTCTCTAGTAGCAGAGCTGTTGAGATAAAAATGAGGGAAAAAACTGTCTACGTCAATATTTGTTGTTATTTTCTATAATACATAATATATCTTGTCCTTTACTAGCGGTTGCAAACTTGGCATTTAGGGGCTCTGTATTGACAACGGCAGAAAAATATCCAAATGTCATCATAAGGCTTAAATCTAAAAATAAAATAGCCTAAAACCATCCTGGGACCCAATATAAGCTTTTTTTAAAGGAAGAACTCAATCTGTTTAGCAGTTATTACGATTTTAGTTTCTAACAAAAATAAACCTTACTACTTAATAAAAAAGGATATAAAATTTTAATAAAAAGTGTTTATTTCTGACTTTTGATCGACGTGCCGTTTAAAGAGTCAATTTTGTCATATTTATGTTAACAAGAATAAATAAAAACAGACAGACGGACAAAGTAAATTAAACAAAATATATCTATAGAAGAAAACAAAACATTAAAATATATTTTTAACATAAATCAAATTTATAATTAGTAGTGTCTTTTGTATATATGTATTTTTAGAAATATCCTAAATTTTAAATAATTTTTAGTCACGATACTTTCAAAATAGACGTCTACAAATATAGTGACTTCGCTCCCAGTTCCAATACAGACATATGGACATACAGACGTTATACTTTATTTTTGTCTATTTGCCTTTTTATATTTGCAAAATATATTTTCTTCAAAAGCTTCTTTGAAGTGCAAATGGATATAGGATATGCGTGGATATATTGACAGGGAAAAAAAATTATCGTCGTCAATTTAGCTTGCTGATATGGACCTCATTTATTGGTGAGTTCTTCTATCCAGTAGGAGGGTATGGGATTGGTTCAAGGGGGTAGATGGGGTAATTCGTTATTTTAACAGCCGCGAGAATTACTTTTTTAGAGTTCATGATAATCTGGTGCAACATCCAAGTAGTGATACATCGTGTATAAACATTGACCTTGTTATTAAACTCTATGCAATAAGTTTCGACAGCCGCTGATTTTAAAAGCTGCTCATTTGCGGATTGTCGCAAAATTTTATTGCTCTAGTTCAATTTTAGGCTTATATCTCCAATGAAGCAATATTTTAGCGGCTCTAGTCGCACTTTGATTATGAATAACTTGGCTGTTGACAGTTGACTTACTTGCACTAATTTTAGCAGTATTGCAGCTTGATAAAGTCTGCAGATTTTCGCGGCTGCAGCTTCCTGGCTTTGTCTGCCAAGATTTTTAATTACAATCCAATTAAGAGATACATTAACTCTATTCAAAAATAGAATACAGCAATTAATACAATTAAAATATATTTGGTTGGGTAATTAAATATTCAATTCTGATACAGTTAGCTATTTCAATTTTTATTCATCAACTTTGTAATTATTACTTTTTTGACCTTTAATATTCTTATATAAAAGTAACAGGATGTCTTTGTGAGTGTGTGTTTGTTTGCTAACCGCTGTACTGTTATGGTTCTCATTTACAATGTAGCCTCTTTTGGGTCATGGGAAGATTTATAACTATTTTGGGGAAGGGTATTAAATGCACCCCTATATGGAGAATCTTCACTAAAATTCAGATGGACATACATACCAACATACGGAGTTATAGAGTAGCTTTGCTATACACACACACTATTAAGTAAATATCTGCTCTATCCGTGTAAGTAGGGGTTATTGTAAGTAATCTATAATTACACATCAAAAACAAACATTTTTTTCTGGCTTCTTGACCAAAAACAAT
>LS056258.1:0-12697 GCA_900241095.1 Acartia tonsa
CACAGAAAGAAAGACAAAAAATGACCCAAAGGCTTCCCACAAAGAAAAAATATAATTAAAGGTATAAAACAAAATTAGATATAGGAATCACTTATTGTAAATTACTGAGTAGCTTTGCTGAAATTAAAAATAGACTGGCAAATGTCAACGCTGGAAGTAATTATGGTTTGAAAAATTAGTTTCTTCTCCCAATGAAGGGTGTCGCTTCAAAACAGCAGTTCAAGTTTTCTTAACTCGGCTAACTAATTACGTTATATAAAACTATCAGCTATGCCCCTAGCATCTAGTATTCGACGGGGCAAAGACCATCCAAAACCATCCCAAGACTTAAATCTGAAAACAAAATAGCCTAAAAAACCACCAAGTGAGCTATGTAAAGCTTCCCTAAAATTGAAAACTTAATCAGATCAGTGGTTATTAAAATTTAGTAATAGCTTTATCCAAAAATACCTTATTGCTTTATATTATAGGATGATTGAAATTTCCTTGCTGGTGGTTTTCTTGCAAAGTGCTTAGTCGAGCACAGTACCCTATTCACTTATTTTTTTAAAAATTGAGTGGGCGGTAATTTTTCTTGTTTTAGACCGGTTCAGCGATAAACGAGATTTAGACAGAAAGACGCATCGACGGACGGACTGACAGACAGACATCGTTATACTTTGTAATATAGACTACCACAAAATAATATTCATGAGTTAGATTGATGAAACATAAAGAAATGGCTTATTCAACTATATAACTTTTTAAATTGTTAATGCTTCACTAAATATAATTGTTCTTGTATATTTTTGTGCTGTATTGTCTAAATATCACGAATGAATGATAAAAAAAACGTCATTTCACAAATTTAAGGAAATAAGTACATAATGAAAAAAAGTTCTTTTTGAAAAACAGAAATAAAGTTAATTTGCTAATTTGAATGGTCAACTACATGGTATTTAAGATAGAGTTTCTAGCTGACCAAGGACGTTTTTCAGGGGAGGGAAATCTAAATCTGCATAAGGGGGAAGGGAGATGTAATTAACTTTTGTGGAGGGTAAAATGAGCTGTCAAAGCGCGCGAAATTTTTTTATCCACTACCCTCTAAAAGACTCTTGGCGAAGAGCCATAAGCTTTTTGGAGGGAAAATCTAGAATATTTTTAAAAAATTTGGTACGCCTCCCTTGGACTTTCTTGTCTAATTCTAAATCTATTTTGTAATTTTTTTTCGTTATGGTGATAACTTTCAAAATCTACTTTACACCGCTATTCTGATAGGTACATCTGTAATTATTAATATAGTCTTTTGTAAATTGTTAATACGATAACAACACAAGGGTTTGACTATGACTATTATAAATTGTTTTAATAGGCAGATTCTGCCCGCATTTAATTTCATTGGTTTATGTCGATTGTAGGACATTATAAAAAATTAGCAGGAATTTAAAGGGATAAGACAATGGCCGCTAAATTGATGTAAAACCCCAAAGATGATACACAAAATTACCCTTTCTGTAGATTACACTTAGTGGTTAAAAGTTGTGGACACTAAACCTAATGAACCAACCAATCAAAATTAAAAAAAAAACTTTGGGGACTAGTGTAATAAACAACCCAATGTCTCCTCTCTACCTGGGTTTAATAACTACCTGCTTACAGGTTACTGTAAAGGGTCTGTTCTTTGTAGGCCCAAATATTTGTATAAAAAACTTCACAAATATAGAAATTCCCCTACAAAATATTGTGCTACGCTTATTTCGGACAAAATCGTCTTTGATTTATACAGAATTTATATAGAGAATCTCTTTAACATGACGTACAAGGTTTTCCTTAAGTCTCGTAATTAATATTGAGTGTGAGGATTGACAAATTGTGTTTCTATATTTGTACTGTATGACCTCACCTTAAGTACAACCATGAGGAAAGTAGTTTGGGTAATATTCCTGTAAAAACGTTAGCTTAAATAATATATTTGATTACATAATATTCCAAAAATTACACATCCCCACCCCCCCCCCAAAAAAAAAAAAATTTAAACCTACAGAGAAACAACCATTAGTGTTTACAAATAAACTTTTTTTATGGGGGAGATGGGGGAGGGGGGGGGGTAACAAACAGCTTCATTGACAATTTGACAAAAACACCAAAAAAATGCGTTACTCATTAAAAGCACACGTAGCAGGTTGTACAAATACCAAACCAACCTTTTGCTTCCATGTGAATTACTCATTAATGTACGTCATAATAATTCATATTATCATGCCCCAACATCTTATGCAATTAATATTTTTCATGTCTTAATGAATATGGACTATTACTATCATAGAATAAATTAGATAGATGATTTATTAGAGGAACCCTACCAGAAATATTCTTTTAACTAGCGGCGGGACGGTTCGGCGGATTGGCGCCAATCCTGTTATATAAAGTAGTAAGTTTTTTTTCCTCCGAAACTTACCTCTGAACTAGTTGAGTTCTCCTTTTTTTTTGCATTCGGCTAGGTTGGTTTTAGGCTTTTTTTCTGCCTCCTTCATGCCCTTTTGAATGAGGTGCTTCAAGATCCTAGTAGCGCAGTCACTAGTTTACATCTATAGAATATTCCAGAATTAAAAAGAATATGGCCTTTATGAAAACAATGTGTGAATACACTTTACTTTGTATTGCCATTTGGGAAGAAAATTCAAATGAAATAATAATATCAATAAAATTTGAGTTTATAAATAAATGCATCTTTTTTTATGTATGTATACCCAAAAATAATAAATCTAAATTAAAAAAAAAATCAAAAATATGTAAAACATCTCACACCCAGCTACAAAACCCATAATGAAAAAATCAGCCCGGGACGGGACAGAAAAAATGAATGAGAAATAAAATTCGACTTTCCCAGTAGGAAATGTTCTTTATGTGTGCTAGGAGTTTGTGTGTCAGATTATGAATGAGAGAGTGTGTGTTTGTCAGGCAGGAGCTCAAAGTATCCATGCAAGTAGACAAACTTTGATCTGGTCTGTGATTGGATATAGGCTAAGTGGATATACTGAAATTGGAAAATTTGTCGTCAATCAAGGTTGCCATCTTGGATCTCATTTACATTTATTGGTCAGTTTGTTCATCCAGTTGGAGGGAGTGGATGGGGTAAAGGGGGTGGAGGGGAGGTATCATTATTTTATCCAGCTGCCAGATGTGAGTATTAATTTATTAGAGTACATAAAAATCTGGTACAACATAAGGTAATAATATATAAATTGGTCAGCATTATTTTAAAGATCAGGTAATAAATCTTAATTTATGTACTAGCACCAGTGGCTCTGAGTTAGAATATCAGTAAGAACTGCTTTCCAATTTTTAAAAATCATTAAGGGGAAATGACTTGGCCCATACATTACCATACAATTACACATATATACGCCTTACAACCAAACACAGATTGTCTGATGGGTGTTACCTGACAATCATGTTTGGTATTTTAAAAACATTAATGGATGATATTTTTTCCTTAATATAAAAGTTAACTTTATACTTCTACAATCTTATAATTATTATTTGCATAAGAGGTTTTAAGATTTATAAATTGTAAATTTTAGGCTAATATTATATATTATTAGAACCTCAAAGGTCTTATTATATTGCATTACAGCAAAGATTGTATTTAAATACAAACTTTTACCAATATTTGTCATATAATTACCAAAATTTTACCTTAATTTTTTCCTCAAAAAACCTATATATAGATTTTAGTCATAAAACAAATATTTAATACTATACTTTTAATTTATGCAAATATAATAAATTATTTAAAATTAAAAAGAACAATACATATTTATAAAATGTTAATACTAGTCCCACTTTGAGGGATAACACCCCCCTCCACCCCCTCCATCCCCAGAAAAAAAGTTTTAAACATGCATAAAATAAAGGATAATGGACAGGTACATTCATGATTTTTTTGTTGGGGGGAAATGGGGGGGAGGTCAAAGTTATATAAGGGAAGTTAATTAAACATTTTTGGGGGGATTTGTATCAACCCAATTATAGAAATTACTAGAAACGTCAAAACTTCTTGTTTTCCTTCGCCACAAAAATTATATATGGTAGTCTTGGAAACTGGAATACTTACAAGCAAGCTTTGATCTTACTTTGTCTGTTGAAGGGTAATGTTCCGAAGATTTGTTTGAAGAGAAAAGGTTAAAGGGAAAAGGGAAAGGGAGAGAAATATGAGTGTATTTACTAAAGACTTCTGACAACCCATAATTTCTCTCAGGCTAAATTATCATAGCAAATATTCCTTTTAAGTTTTCTCCGAGGTCAAATATTAATGTATTTTAGACATTAACAAAACATTTGGCTACAGGTTTAGAAATATTATTGTGTGTTGGACAATTTTTAGTTTTGTTTCTATCCTATTCTATAATACAAAACAGCTTGATGTCTGTCCCTTAAAGTCTCGGTAACCACTGAAACGATTGGATTCTACTCTTCAGGGAATATACCTACTGGTTCCTGTGGTGGTTTTAGGCTATTTTTTGTGGAGTGGGACACCCATAACCTCCAAAAAAACAAAAAAATCCCCGAACTTTTTTTTAAAAGTGGTTGTTGCAGCACCATAGGTACTTTTTAAATTTTTTTAATTACCTCTTGGGGCAAACCCCTAGAGGCTAGGTGCGAAGCCGCTAGTATTATATAAAGTTTCTTGTCTGTAGCTTAAGATTTCAATAACTACAGATTCGATAGACTTATACCTTTTAGGAAATCTTTAAATGGGACCCGGGATGGTTTTAGGCTTGGAGTTGATTTATGCTATTTGTCTATCTTTCCATTGCACTTCCAAATATTTATTATATAGTCCTTAGCTTCTAATATCGCAGCCGCTAGTCTGAAACTATGAGTGTTTTATTTACTTAACAATTTAAATAAAGATATTTAATCAAGAGACAGTTCTTTATTCAGCTATTTAAAAAGACTTGAATAAATTAAAGAGTAGGACTAAAGAATAGCTTTGCTCAACTTATGATGAAGTGATAAAAAGTCAAGTCTATTCTTGGGTTTTAGAGATCCTTAAGAGCGCTGTTAAAAAAAGATATTTTTATCAATGGGCACTTCAGCCTTTGCAAATATCGGCTGGGAGGGGGGCCGGGGATGGGGGGAGTAACGGATAAAAAGAAAATACATTGTGATGGGAGGTTGTAAAATTTTTGGGGTGTACAAAAAGGTTAACGGGAAGGCAACAAGTTGCAAAATGGGCAGGACAGCGTGATAAATAGGGTAGGTACACTTTTACAAATAGTTACAGAAAAAGGGTAATGGCATGAGGATTGGATGTAGGGAAGGGGACAGGGGAGGGGGGAGTGTCGCTGTTTGAGGCCATGGATGTACGTCATAGTGACGTCACCAGGACTGGAGCAGTCACAGTTCTGCATGCCTTACATTACACTAGATCCGCAAACAAAACTCACACACACACATACATACACACACACACATACACACACAAACACATAGATTTTACTGGAAATAGGAAAACTTTAGTGGGTTTTAAAACTGTTCTTGATATAAAAAAATTGACAACAAAAACAATTTTGACTATTCAGGTGAAACATTTTCTGCTCCTACTGCATCGTTTGATTTATCTGTATGTCTGTTTTAGACGGCTTTTTTGCTCTCTTAGATCGAAAGTATCAGCCAACAGTAAGTTTTTTAAAGAGAAACTTTTCTACATTTTATTTTGGTCCGTTTTTCCTTGACTTTTGAAACTTGGATTCATAAGACTATTAAGTATTATGCAAAAAAAAACGATATATCTCTTTAATTAAGTAGAAAAACTTTAATTATCAAACTGTTATTTCAACAAGAACACACACACATACACATACACATATACACACACACACACACACACACACACATAGCCATAAATACACACACTTATATCTATCAGCGAGGGCATCTAAGTCCTAACACCTCAATGAAACTCCCAGGAGCAAAGTCTGAATGGGAGTAGTAGGAGGGCTGTATTCTTACAAAACACACAAAATTTTAATTTTAAGATTTTGTCATTTTCATTACTTAAGATCTCTATAACCTTATATAGGGTCTTTCAAGAGAAATGTATGTTTTAAAAACTTAATTATACATACGAAGACAAAAACTTATATAAATGCTGTATATATTTAGAAACCTTTCATATAACATTTATGTTTTAAATATATCAAATGACTATTTTATTTAAAACTAGTTGTGGATATTTTGGTGGATTTTTTAGTTAGTATAAGTGGATTTTTGCATCGGTAATTAAGTTTTAAAATTATATATATTTTTATTGAAATACCCTGTATTTATAAGGATCATATTCTTTTAAGAAACCTTCTTTACAATAATCGATAGTTTTAAACAATTTAATTATTTTACAACAAATATTTAACCTTGCATTAGTAAAGTTCAATCTCATTCAAAGACTTTATTGCCAATCAAAAATTTTAGAATTGGTATTTTTATATTTACACCGACTGCAATGGACTACTCTGGAATATGTAAATATATACAATGCATATTTTGTTAGAAATAAGATTGTACAGGCTCTGGTATTTATCAATTGGATTAGGATAGGCATGTATTGGTATGGGCTATGGTCTTTATCTTCAATGGATATTCGTATCTAGTGCAGTTTACGGTGAAATATTCCTGGATACGATTATCTTCAAAAATATATGAATTTTATTTCCAAACCTAATAAAAAATTGGTTTCCTCATTTCCTGAATGCTTTAAATTTAAGGTATTTGGTCTACTTGTAGCAATTTTTCAGCAGTTAGAACGGTATATTTCCTGCAGGCTTCCTTAAAGTTATATAAGTACCTGAATATATAGATGGATGACAACATCCAAAAAAGCGAAGAACCACACTCAGGCCTTAGAACACACAGACATTAACACTTTAAAATGTAAGCATTTAAGTAAAATCCTAAAACCCACTACAGATGTTTTTTAATGAAAGAAAGGGTCTTTTTTGATCATTAGATATAAATATAACAAAATTTGTTGATCTTTCTTTTGATATTTTAAATATTCTAATTTCTAATGCTCAAAGACACGTACAATTATGTTTTTATATACATCAACTTATCATCCATTGTCCTATCCCTTAAGATCCCAGCAAACTTTTTACAAACTTCCCAATGCTATGAATACATACTATTATTTTTCAGTTTCATAAAATTCATGAAATTATGATGAAAATGCTAAAATAATACTTTTTCAAGATTTATATTCAAACTTTTTAACATTGCTTTCACAAAACAGTTAAAAACACTTTTTTGAAATGAAAGTAAATTTTCCAAACCGATTATCAGCCACACAAAAAAATCATGTATAACCTCTTATAACAGACATTTTTCCGCGATATTAAAATAAAAATCATAAAATTGATAACAGTTTGGTAACCCTGGCCTGCTGCCCCTCGGGGCTAACAAAACTGGTTTAATATTGTAATTTTTCATTTTAATAACTGCAGAAAGCTGTCTATAATACGATGAAATAAATTACTTTTTTTCTACTCTTTCTGTGGTACTTTTATTACGACATTTGAACAATAATTTTGCTCCCTTTTTAGTCCTTATATAAAAGTAACAGGATGTCTTTGTATGTGTCTGTCTGTCTTTTCCAAGGATCTCAATAACCACTGAATCAATATGGTTGTCCTTTACAATGTAGCTTCTCATAAATCCCATAAGGGTTATAACTATTTTGGGAGAGGGTACCACAACGTTCCCAAGATAATTCGCCACTAGAAAACGCTCACAAAACTTTTTAAAAAAAATTGAAAATGCCTTTTTTCCCCAAGAAGTTTAAAATAACTTTAGCTATCTGTATCCTTCTAAATTTTGTGTATGAATATACTTTTATTACAGTTAAAAGTTTGAACTTGTTGTTTAAGATAGAATTACTCTCATGGGAGGGCAGGAGGAAATGTGAAACTTAAATATTCTGCTCATAATATATTAGTCACTTCTAGATTGTTGGAATGGCAAAAAGTTTTCTTCTTGTCTAAAATAAAGTTTTAAGTCAATTAGAACATGCAATTGTTTGAAAGCAAAGATTGGCATGGCGTGGGCTACCTTATTGTATAAAGTTCTAAGTCTTTTTGTCTGTACATTAAGATCTCGCTAACTACTGAACCGGTTGAGTGCTGGGAATAGGATGGTCTTAGGACTGCTAGAACCAAGTGCAATTTTAGAAAAGAGTGTAATGTAATTTAGCGGCTGCGTTTCTAGCCATCTTGTGGCTCTATATAAATGGCTTAAAACTTCCAACAGACTTAAATCTAAAATTAAAATACCCTAAATCCATTCCAGGTTCCATATAAAGCTTCCCTAGCTGATAGCAGGGCGAACTTAATCAATTCAGTGGGTGGCTAGATCTTAACGGACAAACAAAGAAACCTTACTACTTTTTTCTAATAGAAGTATTAACTGTACACACATGATGCCATACTCCTGAATCTCTAATTTATCTCTCATATCTCCATACTGTCTATGTTACACTTAAGTAACTTTATGACATAAAATCCTAACAGAATTATAACTTGTCTGCTAGAGTTAACCATGATGTAAGTGAATTGGTAAAGTACAAGCTTACAAACTTTAATTTTGGGAAATTAATAATTTGGTTCATGTGGTTTTTACCACTCATATTAATGTAACTTAACTAAAAATTAGAAGAACAGCTAATATCTTGTAAAAGTGTGTCTGTATGTTTATATATCTGTAATTATATGTATTATAGATAAATAAACAAAAAAATGTAATTGCCTCTTAAATATGAACTATATGCTTGAAATTCCCCTTAAATATATATCAAAATGCATTTGATCCTTTCAGGAAATAGCTTGTAAAAACCCTTCGGGTGAGAACATTTTTAGCACATATGCTTCTCCCCCCAGTCTTACTCTTTTCAAAAGATTCAAAATGCAAAGACGAATACTTTTGTACCTCTCAATCGGAACTGATGTTCGATCTATTTAATTAGCGAAACAATTGTATTTCATAAACAGAATGAAAAAAAAATAAGTTGTGTTTTATCTATAGTTATATTTATCTATTACTTCTTTCCAAAATTAAGATATTTAAATAGATGACATATCCTTTTATAAGGCCAATAGGAACACAAAGTAAAAATAATATCAGAAAGTTATATTTTTTCACATTTTATCCGTAATCTTTAATTTATCTCTAATACGATGGGAGAGATTAATTGATTGAAATTATAAAAGACTTTTTTTTAAAATGAAGTTTATTGTTATGTGTTAACTATGATTGATGTATTAAGACAGATGTCACACAGGTATAAAGTTTGTTCTTCTTTATTAAATTACTAGCGGATACGCCCCTAGAGGCATCCAGGAGTACTTGAGGGAAGGGTGGAGGAAGTTAAACAAAACACTTTCAATTTTTACTTTTCTGAGTTAATAATTTTTTTTTTTTGGGGGGGGGCAGGGTAGTATTTATTAGGAGCGAAAGTTCGGAGGTTCACTCCCTAAAGATAGTAATAAACTTCCCTGGACCTTTGAGATGCTGTCATAAAGAATTTTTGATACAGACAGATAAACAGCTTTACACACAGACATACATCCTGTTACTTTTATACTAGGTTTGTCTAGTTAAATTAGTTTTCAGGTTGATGATAATCCACGTTTTGATTTATTCACAAGAACCAAAAAAAAATTTAATAATAATTTGGATTTTATTCCAGAATTCGATTTTAGCCTTTTTCTCTGTATAACACTATAATGTTTAATTTCAACCATGATAAGGACAATTTGTTATTTCTGCGCTACTTATCTTATAGTAGCAAAGCTACCCTATACATGTGTTTTTTTGTTTGTCTGTTCATCTGTCTGTCTGACAGTCCTTCTGTGTGTTAAAAGACATATTTTTTTTATTCAGGATAATTAATTTTCTTTTACTTCCCCATCACTTTAAATCCCCTTCTCTTCCCATCCCCTCCTATTCATTACCCCGTATGTGTCCTTTTTTCCCCCTCCCCTTAAGACAGCTTCACTATTATTGAGAGCAATCATTCTTGTTTTTTATATTATTTGCTTCGCCCCTAGCCTCTAGGGGAAAATGGAAAACATCAGAAAAAATATCCTAAAAGAACTCCAAAATATTTATAATGCTGCCCTAAAAAGAAAAACTAATTCGGAACAGCTTTTACGAGATCTTTAGGTTCAGAAAAATAACCTTACTACTTTGTATTATGGCGTAGTATATTATACTAGTTGCTTAGGGAAGGGTTGGGTAGCAAAGAAAAATAGCTTAAAACCACCCCAAGATATGTATAAAGCTTGCTAGAAAGTAGTTATAAATTTGGACCAGCAATTGCCGAGATCTTTAGCTTCATACAAAAAAACCTTAATACTTTATATTACAGCATAGTATATGATACTAGTTGCTAAGGGAAGGGTTGGGTAGCAAAGAAAAATAGCTTAAAAGTTAAAACCACCCCAAGATATTTAGAAAGCTTGCCTAGAAAGTAAATATAAATTTGGACCAGTAATTCCCGAGATCCTTAGCTTCAGACAAAAAACCTTACTACTTTATATGAAAGCATAGTTGTCTTGACCATTTAGCAACAGAAGTCTTGAGATCTTAGTGAGGCAAACATCCTACCATGACCAGGACCATATCAACAACAGGTGAGTATATAGATTTATTGACAGAAGTCTATTACAACATTCTTGAAAATACAAATTAATTAGTTATGTTAAAACCTAAATATACATCAAGAATATTTTATTAATATCAGATTATTAGGTTTTTAAGGTCAGGGCTTTAGTATATTTAAATAAGCTATAATGCTTGGTCATTAATCTTTGGATTAACTTGAATACAAAAGAAGTAAAAATTTTACCGCTAGGAATGTTAAATGTTCATATCATTTGTGGGTTAAGGAACTTTGGGTACTTTTATAAAAGAATGTTACTTGGCTTAATAAAACATATAATAATACACTGTAATAGGCATATAAAAATAGATAACATAAGTTTATGAAATCATAAATGAAATTATTTTACTTTGCTGGCTAATAAAATGCCGTTTTAAAAACCTATCAATTTTCCTTATATTCCACACTTTTCATTCAAGGGATCCCATTTGCTCACCTGAGGTGTTTTATGGTAAAGCCCCTGGCCAACTATCAGACTTTTCCACTCTCTGTGACACACTAGAAAGCTCACTATATGTCCCAATGTCTCATCTCTGCTATATTTTCTTTCAAAGTGTCTACACACACATAAACGCCGCGCTACATTTTCTGGCCTCATGTCAACTAACGACGACTTTTGGGATAAGGAAAGAGAGAATAATGTTAGGACGTAATTCTGCGCTTGAAAAACAGAGCTTCCTTAAAAAGAGAATGAGACAATAGTATATGATATGTATGTACAGTTTTTAAATTACGTCTATAATGTAAAAAAATAAAAAATGAAGAAACTAATATAATATTTATAACATGGTAATGGACTTCCCACTAACAATTTTCAAACTTAAATTCTTTTAAAAATGACAATAATTTGTTGATGTTAGAATACTCTATACCAGTGGTTGTGCCCCTAGCATCTAGGGGCTCTATAATCTAAAGTAAAAAGAAAAGGCAGAAAAATAGCCTAAAAACCATACCAAGCAGACCTATTTATAGCCTAAACCATTTCTGGTTCCTTTTTTATATTATAGGATACGATGTGTACACTTTATACATTACTAGCCACTAGGGGATTTGCCCCAAAAGGTGATAAAAAAGGACCAAGGAAATCTTCAGAAAATGAGAAAAAAATGGGTGGAATTTTTTTGTTCTTGGGGGTGTTGGGGGTGTCCCACCCCCAGGGAAAATAGCCTAAAACCACCACAGGACCAGTAGGTATATAATTCCCTGAAGAATAGAATTCAATCGGTTTAGTGGTTACCAAGATCTTAAGGGACGGACAGACGGACAGACAGACGGACAGACAGACAGACAGACAGACGGACGGACAGACAACATTCTACTTTGTATTATAGATAAATTGTTTCTGTACACAATTGTTTGTCTATAAATAAGAATAAAATAAGAGAATAATATAATATTTATTAGAATATAGTAATGGACTTCCCACTCAACAATTTTCAAAATTAAATTCTTGTTAAAAGCATAGCTTTTATATAATAAAGGTTGGTCCGTACGTCCATAATGGTTATCTTTTTTCGTTAACTTAGACATGTTAGAATTATCCTATCGATTTTAAACTTTACATGATGATTCCTGTAGCAGTTAGATACAGGTTAGAAATCGTAGCAACTCTATAATCGTTACCAGAAAGTTCGTATGTCCATTTTAAACATGTTAATTTTTAACTTTTTAACAACAAATTTTCATATGATAAAATTATCCTACTGGTCTAATTTTTGGAATACTGATTCATAGGACAACAAAGTACATTGTTATAAGCAGGGTATCTTTTTAATCAAGTCCTAAAAATGTAATTGTGTCCTTAAACAATATCCTGTATTTAAGCAATTTTTCTACAGATTTACTTAAAATTTTGTTTCGATCGACTTCTAAACATGTATGTTCTGATTTTTCAGTTCTAAAACTCTACAATTGTTAATGTTCATTTGTCCTACCGTTTCAGAGCTTCGCTTTTATGGATGTTGTCATCCTTGTTTGTCTTTAAACAACTATAAAATAAGA
>LS056259.1:0-12692 GCA_900241095.1 Acartia tonsa
TACATTACAAGCTGACCCGCAATTCTCGTGGAAGCTACTCAATTATTACATCACCCTGGCCTAGAGTTTTGGCAGGTATTCCATATTAAGCCACCTTAATTAATGGCACTCTCATATGAATGAGGAGCATTGACGAGGGAAAGCATGCTTACAGTTGCTTGATAGGTAGGATCCTAAACTTCCTACAAATCTTCCTCCATACAACCTAAGGGCATCTCAGGGAAGGTTGCGTGATTATATTCTGACAAATTGCAACATTATTTGTTATCCAAGTGCAATATCTATTAGGGGACTTGAACTCGGATTTTCCCAACCACAGCCGCGTAGTGCGCTAACCACTACTCTATGGGACACCCCTTTCGTTGGCTTAAAAATGTTGGGCACTTTATTTAAATCTGGATAGGTCGTTTCACAACTTATCAACCAAAAATTTTAACCTAAAGATGGGATTATTTTGTTTATCATCAATGGAGATGTACATTAATTCATTGTTCATTGTCTCATCCCATAAGATCCTTGGGTTATATAATTATATTGCAATTGCTGTGTTACTGTAATGGGGCGAAAAAGACTCTTTTTTTAAACTGACCTGATAAATAAGCGCACGATGTGCAAACAAAATATAGAGTGGGGTGGAGGGGGGGGGGATTTCACTCCCCTACTGCACGCCTCTGATTTAGAAATGACAAAAAGTTGATTTATCTTTATTAGTGGATTGCGTGTCTTACTCACTGATAACATTTTTATACCCAAAATATTAACATCTTCCTATTTATGTAATCTAGTTTTTTTTAGTTTTTCAAATCAAAGCTTTTCTATAATTAGGGTCAGTCCGTACAACAGAATTTTCAAACAAAAGGATAAAGAAGTATATCAATTTATTGTCTACTGTCTTAACCCTGAATAAAATTACTGTTTTATTTGTCTCTAAGTCCCATCCATTTATTCCTGCTCTGATAAGATTATTGTTACAAAATTTAATGGATTCATTATTACATGGATCTTACACCAGAGTATCAAGTACTCTAGTAAAGTGAAACTTGTAGCTGTCTATCCACCCCATTTCATAACATCTCCTCACCTCTTACTGGAATAACGAACTGGCCAATAAATAAGGTCCATATTAACAACCTAAATTGACAACAAATTTCCCCCTGTCAATATATCCACGTATATTCTATATCCATTGTTGTTACCAAATTTCTAAGCTATTGAATTATAAATAATAATTCCTTTTATGGGAGGCAATCTATTTTTCTATTTTCTTATCTATTTATCTATCTTTCTCCCTTTTGTTACTTGATATTTCTTGTTTTGCTTTATGTTTGTCTGTCTATCTGTCTGTCTGTCTATCCCTCTGTAAATTTGTCTGTAAGTGCCTATCGAGCAAATAAACCAATAAATTCTAACCCTGTTTGGCCTATACCAATACTTTACAACCGTGCGGGGCTACCTAGAACCTAATATAACCTAACCTAAAACCTGACTTAAAGCAATAAACAAACAAACCAAAAAATAACCCTTACCCTTATTTTTAATTTGTTAAAAGTAACAAGATGATAGGGATCGTATGAAGAACAAACTAACGTACGGATCTATTCTTATAATGAAGTAGATTCGCTATTGAAAAAAAACAGAGAAGAGAAAATATTGTACATAAAATGACAGATCAACTTTAACAGGGATCTTAAGGGAGAAGACATGATCGCCCCAATTATAGAAAAAAATCTGTAGATCATAATTGTGGGTAACAAGAAAAGTTTGATAATGCTATTTTGTATCAACCAATCAAGATTTATTAAAAGTCTCAAAGCTAACGTCTAAAAAATGGGTACCAGTGTAACTTACAGTCCAATATCCCCTCCCCTCCTCCCTGACTGTTAAGGATAACTTGTTGAGAATTGTTTGTGGTTAGTTTGAACAAAATCCAAATATGGCACTAAAAATTTGGCTCCAATCAGTCGCATTTTTTTCTTTTTTTTTGTATCTTTAAAAGTGAAGCTTTTTTTATAATTAGGGTCCTTCCCTCCGTCCGTAACATATAGCTCAAATTGCTAACTTAGTCATGTTAGTGTTGTCCTATTTATTGCACAGTTGTGATTCCTGTATTAGTAAGGTACGATTTAAAAAGCGTAGCAACTCTATACTCGTTAAGAGAATGTCAGTACATACATCTAAAACATTTTTAACAACATTTGTTTGTTATATAATTATCCTATTCATCTTAATTTTGGAATTCTGATTCATATTACAACAATGTACAATATGTTATAAAGAATCTCTATAATCAAGTCCTAAAAATGTAAGTATGTCAATAAACAGCATTTTGCTTTTAAGCAATTTTACAATAGATTTCCTTAAAATTTTGTAAGAATTCAATCTCATAATTCTTATCTACAGAAAACTTGAAGTTGTCCATCCATATAACCCTGATAAATGTATAAAACGGATAAGACAATGGCTGATTCATTGATATACATCCCTAATGATTATACACAAAATTACCCCTTCTGTACATTATAATCAGTGGCTGAAACCTTTGGACACTCATCTTAATTCAATTACTGTCAATAAAATTTAAAAAAAAAATTTGTTATGAGACTTTGGGGAATAGTGTAATAAACAGTCCAATGTACCATCCCTATATCCATGATAAATATACATTACTTAGTTTGATAACACGCACGACATAAAATACCCTTATAACCCCAAAAACTTTGAAAACAGGAAATTTTACTAAAAGTTTCAATAATAGACATTGCAGTTAAGACAAAGTTAATATGTGATTTAGGAAGCGTAGCAACTCTATAATTGTTACAAGATAGTCCGTAAGTCCATTTAATACATACTTATTTAAAACTTTTTTGACAACAACTTTTTATGATATAATTATCATATTCATCTGATTTTTGGAATAATGATTCCTTAGATAACAAAGTAAAATACTACAAGCAAGGTATTCAATTTTTTTTCTGTATCCTGTATTTAATTAGTTTTGTAACAAATTTACTTATAATTTAGTTTAGATCAATACATTTATATTTTGCTTATTAATTCCTGACACTCTACAAGAGTTGTTGTTAGTGTGTCCTTCCTTCTAACAACTTTAGATCTTCGTTTTTATGGAGGTTGTAAGCCTTTTTTTCTAGCAAATAAGTGACTGCTCCTTGGAATATATAGATGCGAAGCCACGACTCCCAAAAATACGCATCTAATTCTAACCCTCCAAAAAACAGGGATTTTAAGAGATAAGACAATGGACGATTAGTCAATGTACATCTCCGATTATGATAAACAGAATTATCCCTTCTGTAGATTAAAATTACATGTTGAAAATTTTGATTTCAACAAAAGACAATGAAAACGCCCAAAGTTTTCCTTCCAGTAAATAAATAACATGGTTATAAAACTTTGGGTAACAGTTTAATTTACAGTACAATGTCCCTCCACTTCCTGAAGAAAAAACTTATTTTTTTCCGTGTTTCACATTATCATTGTGCATATCTTTCTTAGGGATATACAGTAATGAGACATTTGATGATACACTTTGCACTTAGATAGATTATGATCCTCCAAAATCTTTCTATGATATCATTGTATAGGTTCTGTCCGTTTGCCTCTTGTTCTGAGCTGGATCTTTAAATAATTTCAATGGTGCGCCAGTTTGAGGTGCGCCGAATTTCAGCCAATCACAGCCCAGCATTTCGTTAAATGCTGTGCTCTCATTGGTGGAAAGTTGGGTCACCCCGATTTGGCGCACCATTGAAATGATTAAAAGATCCAGCTCTGTAGTGTATATAAATGTTTCCAATTTAGTAAATAAATAATATTTCAAATTGTTTATTTTCTAAAATAAAACTCCAACTCCTTATTAAGCCTTTAATTTGATCGAAGGGACAGTAAGGCATAAATCATAAATAAGAAAACATAACAAGAAACTGACAGACCTACTGCTGTTGTTGAGAAGCCACGTTCTGTCTAAACAAATATATTTTAACACCTTTAAACTACAAGGAAATAACGAACATACCGCCATTATAGAGAAGATGTGAGCTTTTAAAAGATGCCATTTTTGTTACCCTAAAACATTAACTATTTTTACACCTTTTAAAGTGCTACATAACACACATATTTAATTTAGTAGGATAGGAATTTAGATTCTAAAAAGTATTGTCTTATAAAAATTAACGTTAAAGTTAAACAATAGAGTGGAACAATAGCGTCGGGAATATTTACACAGCCAAGTCGCTACAAAACAGCAAAAAGCTATTTGCTAGTAGACAGAAAAGGTCCCTAACACTGGATACTTGTAATTATCTGTATTATATATCAATATAAAGGAAAAAAAACAGTAAATTGTAATACAGTAATGCTAATTAAAGTCTAATACGTTAAGCTTCAAATGGACAATAAGCAAATAATTTTTAAAAAATGGACATTTTTATCGAAATTGTTGGTCAACACTAGCAGTGTCTAAAAATTTTAACCAATAATGTTTATCTAAAGAAGAGTTATATTTGTTTATCATCATTTGGGATGTACGTAATTTTTTTTGTCTTTATAGTTTTTAAGAAACTTAGTTCCAATCGCTTGGTATGTATGTAGTAATTTTAAGATGGGCTTTTTATACATTACATACATCACGATTCCTAGTAGATGATGAGTATGGTAGATGGATAGAGAGACAGATAGATATATAGACAAATAGATTGATAGATATATGGATAAATAAATTGATAGGCAGATGGATAGATAGATGGATAGATAGATGGATAGATTGATGGATAGATTGATGGATAGATAGATGGATAGATAGATGGATAGATAGATAGATAGATAGATAGATAGATAAATAGATAAATAGATAAATAGATTGATAGATATATGTATAAATATATTGATAGAAAGATGGATAGATAGTTGGATAGATATATGGATAGATATATGGATAGATAGATAGATAGATAGATGTATAAATAGATGAATATATAAATGGATAGGTATATCGATAGACAAATAGATAAATTGATGGATAGATGGATGGGTGAATATATAGATAGATTAATGGACAGAAATAAAGATTAAAGGTTATTTACATAGATATTTAGAACTAAATAGGATCTATAGGAGGCTTCTCTATATTGATGAACCAAATTAGCATCTTTTTAAAGATCTTTAAGCACACACAGACAGACAAATAGACATCTGTTGTAAATGGATTCAGTTTTTTTAAAGAGTTGATGCTTGCAATAGATTTAGGAGCATGAATTTGTAAAATTGTTTAGTATAGTTATTTTCTGCTATTGTTCAAAGAAATAAGAATTACAAAGCTTGTTTTTTATTTGTTTCTATTTTTGCAGGGAGGGAGGGTACAGTTGGCTATTTATTATTACACTAGTCCCTAAAGTTTTATAATAACGTTTTCTTCTTCGTTGGCTTAACAACTTTAGGTACTATTTTGGAATTTTGATTGTTTGGTTTATTAAGTTGAGTGCTGATACATTTAACAGTAATTGAAATCTACAGAAGGGTTAATTTTGTGTATCATCATTGGTAAAATACATCAATAAACCGACCATTATTCCTTTAGATCCCTGGAATTACTGGCTTTCAACTATTGGGATTAAATCTTTATAGTAAATGTATAAGTATAGATGTATGAAATTATCTGGATTAAGTGGTGGAGACTCTTTTAATCTGCTAGAAAATTGTTTTCTGTTTTTTACTGAATTTATATTTTCGACGCTATTAGCTTATTTTAAAAACAAAATTTGTGACAGTTTATAGTATTCTTCATCTAAAATTATAGCAACTTCTTATTGTTGCACACCTTATGAGTACATTTGTTCTTGTTAGAAAAACGTACAAGAGATATAATGTTTTAAAGTTGAACAAAAATACAAATTTACCATTTCATACACATCAGTTTACATAACCAATCCTCTTAAAATATGCGTATTGACAAAAAAACAAGGATAACAAAATGCTATACGGAAAGTAGCGAAGCTAGACAATAACCCGTCCATACGTTCGATCCTATATAAATAAAAGTATTTTATAATATACAAATTTTGCATATTTTACATGTTTTTGCAAAATTTTAAAAGAGAGCTATATCGGATCAGCGATTAGCGTGAGATCCTTTGCTAAACACACACACACAAACATCAAAAAAAAATATAAATAAAATGAGGAAAAATATATTTTTTTTAGAGTTGTAACGCATTTTTAAAATATACATATAGTCATGTTTACCATATAAGTATTATCGCATATAAAAATCCAGGGCAGTCATTCTCAAAATTATTTGATAAAATTATTTAGTTACCTAAAGTTTATAAGCAAACATATGTATAAAACTTTGGGTACAAGTACACTTTACAGTCAAATGTCCCCTCCCTCCCTGTGAAAAAGGGAAATTTATTGAACAAATTTGAGAATACCTCCCCTGCATAAAAATGGCCCCGAGCATAATTGTGATCAAAAAAGGATCTGTATCTAATTGGCTAGCCACAGTTTCAAATACCCAGCTAAACATGGGAGCTATTATTAACATAAGTTATAATCAAATTAGCTAGCAAAAGTTTCGACTACCCATCTAAACCTTAGAGCTATTATTGTATAAATTATAGTCAAATTGGCTAGCCATAATTACAATTAACCAGCTAAACCTAAGAGCTGTTATTAACATAAGTTATAATCAAATAGGATAGCTATAATTACAACCACCCAACTAAACCTAAGGGCTATTATTAACATAAGTTATGGTTAAATTGACTAGGCAAAGTTTCAACTACCCAGATAAACCTAGGAGCTATTATTAACATAAGTTATGGTTAAATTGACTAGGCAAATTTTCAACCACCCAGCTAAACCTAGGAACTATTATTAACATAAGTTATAGTCAAATTTACTAGCCAAAGTTTTAACTACCTTGCTAATCATAGCAGCTATTATTAACATAAGTTATAGTCAAATTGGCCAGCCACAGTTTTAACTACCCAGCTAAACCAAAAAGCTACAATTACATAATTTATAGTCAAATTGGCCAGCCATAATTATAACTAACCAGCTAAATCTAAGAGCTGTTATTAACATAAGTTATAGTCAATTTAGCTAGCCACACTTTAAACTACCCAGCTAAATCTAAGAGCTGTTATTAACATAAGTTATAGTCAATTTAGCTAGCCACAGTTTAAACTACCCAGCTAAATCTAAGAGCTGTTATTATCATAAGTTATAGTCAATTTAGCTAGCCTCAGTTTAAACTACCCAGCTAAATCTAAGAGCTGTTATTAACACAAGTTATAGTCAATTTAGCTAGCCATACTTTAAACTACCCAGCCAAATCTATAAGCTTTTATTATCATAAGTCATAGTCAAATTGATCAGCCATAATTTCAACTGAAAAAAATGAGAGAAAGAGATAGGAGTGAAAGAGAGAGAAAGAAAGAGAGCCAGAGAGATAAATAGAGACAGAGAGAGAAATAGAGACAGAGAGAGAAAGGGACAGAGAAATGGATATATCAGAAGTTGAAAGAAAGAGAGCAAAACAAAGGGGGGAAAAGAGACAGAGAGGAAATGAGAAAGAAAACAACGATGACAACATCCATTATTTGCGAAGCACAAAAAATAATTTAATAGGCAAAAGTGAGTTATAGAGTAGATTTTAAGATCTACTAACAGAGAAAGATTATGCAAAAACATTCAAAAATTAAGTGTATGTCTTTTAAAGCATGACAGAAAAACAAAGCAATTTATAGGGTAGACAATAGCAGCCAAATAATTTACCCCATAGCGATACGGACTGACTGACGAACGGACGGACGGACAGACAAACTAACCCATAGAGAAGTTTCACTACTAAAACAATATCTAGATAATTTCATTAAAATGTAAGGACATGTTGAAGTAGAATTTCTACTTTTTATTTTTAGTCCTTCAAAAACTTGACATTAATAGCGTGCATATAAAACAGTAAATAAAAATCTGCCCTTTTAGAGATTTTAAAGAACACCCCAATTAGTTTAAAACTCTTCCTTCATGGAATCTAGTTCAAGCCACTGTAGACAATTAGCTTTGCTGCCTAATATAGAAACCAATATATGACTGAAAAGCTAAAACCTAATCTAACAATTAGGAAGATCTTAACTTCATCCAGATGAACACACAGACAGACAAACATACATATACTTTGACTATAAATTTTGCTATTAAAAAATAAATCTTGTGCTGGTTTTTGAAAATGACCCCTGCAAATTGACAAAGAATCTTTGTAATGTGACCTATTAATCAAAGTATTAAAAAGAGTAGTTAATTATTTTTAATATCGTAGTTACTGTATAACTAGGATCTGTCCGTCTGTTCGTAAGTCAATACGAAGATTTAGATTTTACCACTTAATATCATTGTCAGCCAGACTGCGTAGCTACTATAAAAGACATACATAGTATCTTTATGTGTCTGCCATATCGTTAAATGCGAAAACAATAGGGTTCTCCTTTACAGTGTAGCTTCTCATATGTCCTGGGAAGATTTATAGCTATTTTGAGAAACGGTACCACAACCCTCCAAAGAGAAATCCAAAAGAAATACCAAAAATATTTTTAAGTTACAGGACTTCCCTTAATACAGTAATCCAGTGTTTTTTTATGAATATGATATTGCTGCGCAAATTATTGACATAGATGTCCTTGTTTATGAAAGGGTTAGTTAATTATTTTTCAAGGTTGGTCAATAAGAATCCATTTATTATTACTTGGATTTTGAACCAGATTTTGATAAAGTGATACTCGCAGCTGGTTTGAATAACGATATTCAACTCCCAACTCTTTACTTAATCCCCTCCCAATCATAAGATAAACGAACTGACCTATAAATGAGGTCCATATGAGCAATTAAAATTGAAGACAAATTTTCCCCTGTCAACATATCCACATTATATTATATCCATTGTTAAAAGGGTATCTAGAATTAGTTCATAATAAGCAAAATACAATTCTACTAAGCACTCAGAATTACAAGGGCGTGCTTTTACCCCTCATAAAACAAGATAATAAAGAACCCTGATATAAGAAGATATTTTTTGAATTAATGTCAAGTGATTTTTGGCAAACATTAATAATTCAGAAAGTTGAAGATATATATGTATGAAAAATTTGAATAATCTTACAGGCTTAAATATATATATTATTGTTAAAATCTTATAAATCCATCCTTATTAGAATATATGCTTTGTCACTGGATATACAATACGTGGATATATTGAAATGGGGAAATTTTTCGTCAAATAAGGTTGCTAATATGGACCTTATTTATTAGTTATTTCTTTCTTCCAGTAGCTGGGACGGGATGGGGTAAAAGGGATAAAAATTTGTATGGTTTCATGCATATTTCCACTACTAAGAAATCTTGAATACAACTTACCTAAAATTAATTTGATTTATCAAAACAAGATAAAAATTTCATCAATTTTATATTTATTAATGCAGTAATTACACTTGACATGTCCGTTCATCTGTGAATCAATAAATGTATATAAAATGTATAACTAACACAACTATTTTGAATCTATGAAGATTAATTTATTTTCCATTGTCCCAAACCCATTGTGTGTGGATGTAGGTTAGTCTTGCTATTGGTCAAGTTTTAAGATTCTTCCTATTTGGATGTTAATATCCTTGTTCTTTTTCAATTCATTAATTTTAGTCTGTTTTATTGATAAAGTGTTATTTTTTAGTATTGCTTCATATCTTCCAGAAGAGACAGGACAAGGGAAAATTAAACTTCAATTCCCCTCCACAGAATAAAAGACAGAATTTCACATTCAGTAATTGAGTGGAAGATTAATCTATCATCCATTGTTGTCCCATACCTGTATACCTAATGTATGTTGGCAGGGATCTAAAGGGATAAGACAATTGATGTACAACACCAATCATGATACACAAAATTTCCCCTTGCGTAGATTACAATGTTTGGTTGAAACGTTTGAACAGCTTAATGGGTCAACTAATAAAATTTAATTAAAGTCCCGAAAGTTGTTCAGCCAACGAAAAATAAAATATTAATTCAAAACTTTGGAGACTAGAGTAATAAACAGCCCAATGTCCCCTCCGTCCCTGGTATGTGGGTGTGGGTTGGTCTAGTCATTGCCCAACTTTTATCAAGATTTGCCAATTTAATTCAAGGATGGTATACCAAAAGTTAAAAAATGTTGTCTCCTGTTCAATAATAAATTTCCAACTACATATATGTCAATTAAAGTCATATTTTGTTTCAAAGCCTCCCCTTTCCCGCCCGTTAGGGGTTAATGTAGATCTGTTAGATCTTTCAGACAAAGGTTGATTGTCTGTTTATAATGCAGTCTTAATTTCTTATTAAAAGTAACAGGATCTGTGTGTGTCTGTCTATACCGAAGGATCTCGCTAACTGCTGCTCTGATATGGTTTTCCTTTGCAATGTATCTTTTAATGGGTCCTGGGAAGGTTTATAACTATTTTGGAGGAGAGTACAATCACCCTACCTAGAGAAATTTAGTGCCTTGGTGTATTTATCCTAACTTAATTTATTGAACTGTGAATCATAAACTATTTAAAATAAGACCAGGATGACAACATCCATTTAAAAGAACAAGTATTAGCTTTTTTAAATCAGATATTATCAAATTAAACTGGGGGCTATTAAGGAATCGTAGATAATGGTTTCTAGAATGTGTAGTAAAAAATCTTTGAACTAAAATGTCAGATCTTAAGGGATCAGATAATTGACGATCAATTGATGTACAGACAAAATTAGAATTCAGAAATTATTGAAACTATTGGTTGTAAAGGTTGGCAACTGCTAGTTGAAAGACTTTATTAACTAACTGACAGACGGATAAACGGACTTATATTCAAAACACATAATCTATTAAGTAGCTTTGCTAAAAAATGAATTAAAATTCATTTCTAGTTTATTGAGGTGTGAGTTGAAAGTAATTTATAAAGGTTCTTTTTAACTAGCAGACCATTAAAGTAAAAGAATAGAGGGAACAGGAGCTTAATATAACTCTACCCACTGGACAGGGACATTGCCCCAATTTTATATTGGGATTTTATTATCAGTTAATAGCGTCGGAAATATAAACACAGCCGAAACCCACGAAAGAACATAAAGCAATTTGCTAGTAATAGAAAAGAATCCACAACTTGGGCCAGATGTTTTTTTTTAATTATACCTATAATACTTAACCTTACAAATTATATAACAAGAAAATAATATAAGCATAAAAATCAAAGTGAGTTATAAAGCTGCATATGTCCAGTTGTCATAATAAAAAAAAGAGAATATGCAAAATCTAAAAGAAATTATCAAAACATTTAAAATAAAATTTATATTTCTTTTGGAGTATGATAGACAGACAAACAGAGAAAACAAGAGCGTGTGTGTGTGAGTGTGTGTATATGTGTGTGCGTGTGTGTGTGTGTGTCCATTTGTATGGAGTATTTTTATTGCTTATCCATTTGTGTAACGTCAAGTGTCAATCACAATTAATAGAATTGTGCATATATCACAGGTTTTATGGAAATATTTTCAACGAAAAAACATAAACAAAAAGACATATCCGTTTATGCAGTAATACATTGTCCATGTCGGGTTTTAAAATACAAAACTACCAGCACAGTTTAGAAACCGATTAATATCATAAAAATCATCTTATTACAGACAATTTTCCACGAATAATAAAAAAATATCATAAAATGAGTTTAAGTTTAATTCATACCGGACCTTCGGACCCTCTCTGTTTACAAAATTGGTTTTAATCTTATAATTTTAATATCCGCAGAAACTGTCTAAAATACAATGCGATAAATAACCATTCTATTATAGAATAGCTGCGGTACTTTCTATGAATTTTTATGTTCACTAAACGATTACATTGATGTAATGATTAAATTTATTTTATAGAGAATTTAAATTTGGTAGCAAAAGTTTCCATAAATGGACATTTACATTTACTTATTAGGTGTGAAATAAAATCCGCACAATTATCAGAACATCATTTTAACTATAGCTAGTTAAAAAAAGGAATGAGTAGAAGTAAACCCCACCCCTCTCACTTAAATTTTTTTTTAATAATTCCCAATACCCCACAAAAATTAATCAAATTAATTCCAGGGAGGTGGGTGGAAAACCCCGATTTTATTTTCCTTATGAAGAAGGTGGCATCCCCCCCCAGGAAATATTTGGGAGGGGAATACCACCCCTCCCCCTCCATACTGGTGCACGCCAAGTCGCACACCATTAGAAACCACATTTATCTAGTTAATGTTATTTCAAAAGCTTATATTAAAAACAAGGATGGCAACATTCATTAAGCCGAAGCTCCTAAATCAAACGGTAGAAGCAAACGAACATGAACACTTGTAGAGTGTGAAAACTTAATAAGCTGAATATTAGTTTAACAATAGATACAAATGGTATATAAACTTCTTGCAAAATCGCGTAAAAATAGAAATCTGTTTAAAGACATACTAACATTTTTTTTTAAAACTGTTATTCAAAAAGTTAAAATCAGCATGTTTGAAATGAATGTACGAAGTTTCTGGTAACTTTTAAAGGGTTGCCACGCTGTCTAAATGGTTTCTATATATTAAAGGAATCGTCAGATAAAGTTTGAAATCGATATGCCAATATTTTGTATAATACAT
>LS056260.1:0-12691 GCA_900241095.1 Acartia tonsa
AAAATGTATGGGTTCTGTATAGTAATAATTATTGTGTTATATAGTATTACATAGTGTTATATATTAATTATATAGTTATAGCACATTTACGGGTCCAATACTCTCCAGAGTATCAATTGATACTAAATAAAAAAATTATTTTTAACAGTGTAATAAAAAGCCCAATGTCGCTTCTCTCCCTGGGTTACATGTGTATTTTGACATATTTCAAGTTGTTAATGTCGAATCTCTTGCTAATTATACACTGACCCGTTAAATTAGAGAAAATTTCTAGATTTCAAAATACAGTCATATTTTTTAGGTGCTTTTTGTGGGGAAGTATTTAATTTAAAGATAATTATTTATCAAGCGGACCTAGAATGTGCGCAAGTTAAGGGCAAATAGTAATTAAAATAATTTAAAGTAATTAAAAATAATGTTAAAAAAATTTATTAATATTTAGTATTACGAATCTCTTTGTTTTAGATATTTTTTCAAGATAAACCCATTAAAAATAGCAAGCAAATGAAGCAGCTTATAGTACCTAATAAAAAATAACGTCATACAATACAAATGACCAACGATAGACCAATATACTTTTACCATTAATCAATATAAATGTATACTGACCTATCATTGGTCATTTGCGTTGTGTGGCGTCATTTTTATTAGGCACTATAAGCTGCTTTAAAACAAATATGTATAACAATATGTATTGTACAAAATCGGAAACTAAATTAACCCCCCGATCGACTTTTTGTCAATTAGAGATTTAAAAAAAAATCTATGTTATTACAAGTGTAGAATGTTAATACACAATACAAAGCAATGAATTTTTAGAAAAATTGCTTATTGTTTTTTTACGTAATCCCTTTTTGATGATTAAAGTTATAAAAAATTAAATCTCATTTTTGAGAAAGTTTAATCGAAAGAATATGAATTAATTTAAAATTTATTTAATGTTAAAAATATGAATTTGCACTTTTAAGTTTCTTTTTAGCTTTTTATTAATTAAATGATTAGATGAAAGAGGCTTCTACTCTCATAATGGTGTACTATTACTTCCCCCTAAATATCATCACGAGACTTATTATTAGAATTGCCAAAAAATCTTGAATTGAGCGTATCAAAAAATTGTCAATTTCACTTAGAATTTTGGTTTATTAATAACCATTTTGATGTATTAATATATTTTTTGTAGGGGAACTTGATTAAAGGGAGGAGAAAGGGACAGAAATGGCTTTAAACCGTCCAAATCCTAAAATAAATAGCCTAAAACCACCCAAGACCTATGTGATAACTTAATCATACTATTTAAAAAAAAACTATAGTCTACGCCCTTAGCATCTAGCGACACTCTGTTGGAAGAGATGGGGAAGGTTAATAAAATAGCCTAAAGCCACCACAGATTCTATGTGAAGTGAGCATAATCGGTTCAGTAATTATCGATTCCTTGAGCTACAAACAAACAAATAAAATAGTTACTGATTTGCATAATAGGATTGCGATTTTAAAACTTTGCCTTAACAATTTGATTTCTGAGTGATATCAACCTATTTTTATGCGGAAGTGAAGTTTCACCCCCTACTCTCATAATTCATTTTAAAATTTTATTCTGCATTCTTCATAAAAAATGGGCTGGTATCCACTTCAAATTTTGATCTGGATGATTCCTCTGGCAATTAGAAAGGAATGTGTATGTCCTTTTTAAACAAAATGTTTTTTTTTTGCTTTTTTATATTACAATTAGGCACAAACGCTACAAGTACAGTATCTTTATAATTAATATTTAAGTATGTCCATTTTTATTATCCTTTCTCTAGAGGGGGTGGAAGTAGGTTCCCCAACCCATTTGAAACTTATTTTTTAAAAATAATTATATTTCTCGTATTCATTCGAATTTGGTGGATAAGAACCGGTTCTCATCCATATAAAAAACCTATGTCTAGCATCGTATTATATTCTACGAATATAAAAATGTACAATCATAAGATTAATACTAGTTTTTTTAGCCCCGAGATGCCGAAGGCGCGGGCTAAAAAACTGGTTTTAATCTTATAATTGTACATTCTATATCCGCGGAAAGCTGTTTATAGTACGATTCGATTCGAAATAACTATTATAATTCTTCCCAAAACCCATAGGAAGCTTAACTGTAAAAAAGAACCATATCCAGCAGTACAGACAGACATACAAGCATCCTGTTACTTTTATATGATTAAGAATCAAGGTTAGCATGGATATTCACACGCCTGACGTGAATGCAGCCCCTGTATCCTCTTAAGAAGGTAGGAAGCAAGAAACTTTGGAAAATTAAATTATCTCTCACACACACACACAACCATACCTTTCAAAATAGATAGAGGGATAAAGGGATAATACAATGAACAATAAATTTATCTTTCCCAACAATTCTATACCTATTTATGAGAATTCAACTTTACTAATGAATAGGTGGTTTCCCTCAAAGCACATCGTCGAGCCCTAAATCTTATTTAAAAACAAATAGAAAATAAGGAGGGTAAATTGGATTATTGTTGGTTTGTTTATTTCTAGTGGCTTCGCCCCTAGTGGCCTCTAGGGGTACTTAAGGTGAAAGTTGACCCACCCCCTTTTTAATTTTAGTTTTAAAATGAAAAGAAAAAATTAGGGGGATATAATTTTATTCATTGGGACAACATTGTCAGTCAAGTGGTTAACAAGTTCTTAAGCTTTAGACTGACGGACAGAAGGACAGACTTTGTAGGCCAGGTTAGGTTAGGTCATATTGGTTACTGGGCAACCAAAGGTTAGAGGACCGCACGAATATTTAGGCTTCACAGGATTAGGGTTCCGCTATTTTATTAGGGACTAAAGAATTTTCCCATCCCTTATTTTTATTTTTTTTATGGAAGGAGGTGAGGTTCAAAGCTTGATAGTCCCTTTGAGGGAAAGCACCAAAAATATTATTGTAAATTTTAGATCTCGTGGAGATTTTGACAAGTGGGTATCAGACTATATGGATAGGTGCTCAAAATATAGACTCTGAATCTGCTGAATTTTTATGGATTGGTGGAGCTAGTGGTAAGATTTTGTAATCATATACTGTCTATAAATTTGTAATTTTTAATAACTTAAAACAATATAAAATTAAGTTTTACTACCTGTAAATTTCAAATAATATGGGTAGAATTACTTTAGAAAATATTATTATAATATGGGTAAAATATCATCATTAACAAGAATGACAACATTCATAAAAAGCGAAGATCTGGAACGGTAGGACAAACGAACATTAACATTTGTAGGGTGTCAAATCTGAATAATCAGAACATAAATTTATAAGTATAAACAAAATAATAAGTAATCTTTTGCAAAACTGCTTAAATACAATGATACATGATATTGTTTAAGGACATGCATTTTTAGGACTTGATTATAGAGATGCTTAACATTGTATCTTGTCGTAATAGGAATCATACAAAAATTTAGAGGAATGGGATAATTTTAACATACATAAATGTGTTGTCAAAAAAATCAAAAAATCAGCATGTCAAAATTTACGTACGGAATTTCTAGTATCGGTTATAGAGTTGCTGCGCTTTTTAAGTCGTACCTAACTGTTACAGGAATCATCATACAAAGCTAATAATCGATATGACAATTCTAACCTGTTTAGATTAAAGAAAAGAGCTAACCATTACAGACCCACGGAAGGACGTACGTACGGACCGACCCTAATCATAGAAAAGCTTCGCTTAAAAAATACATTTTTGTTTTCTTGGATCAAATGTCAAGTATATTTTTTTAGTGGATTTTAGTGATTGGCCTAATGTTGAACCAAGCATTAGATGGGGAAGAGAACACTGTGTAGAAGTAACATTTTATAACAATTATTTTGATAATTCACAATGAGAGTTTGCCCTTAACGTTTTTTTATTAGCGAAGCTACTCTATAATTCACTTTGTCTGTCAGTCCGTCCGTAACGATACGATTTTCTTGGCTCCTTTACAAGATAGACAGCTGAAATTTGAGTGAAGATTTCTAAGTTTTCGTGATTTTCTCAATTCCCTTTTAAGATAGAGGGCTGACAATTTCAGGGATTAATCAATTTTAGATTCTACTTATTTGATAAGATTTGTCTATTGATTAGGGTACTAGATCGATTTTTAGGTTTTCTTGATTTTCTCGATTCCTATTCAGGATTGACGGCTGAAATTATCAGGGATTGGATATGCTCATATTATACATATTTCCATCAAGTTTCATTAAAATTTGTCAATTAATGTGGGTGCTAGATCGATTTATAGATTTTTGTGATATTTAAGGTTTCCTGTTTCACCTATTTTATTATATTAAATGTTTATTGTATGACACTGCTCGATAGTCAATTTTTTCCAATTATCAATTCATAATTTTTGAGCTTCGCTACTTATGGATGTTGTCATCCTTGTTTATCAACAATGCTTCGGTTGAATTGGTTTTTACTTTCTGTTTAATTTATTTTTTTTTATATTTATTTTCTATGATATTAAATTTGAATTATTTATTCTATTGAATTTGCATTATAAAACACAAATCATTCATTTTTAAATAATTGTAGATGGATTCTAAGTATGAGCTCCAATGGAATGACAGGCCATGCAATGAACTCCATCCATATGTCTGCCAGAAACTAGTTATTTACAGATTATTACTTAGTGAACACCGCGACTATAGCTCAACACGTAGCGCATCTGCTCGTCGCCGGGGAGGTGATAGGTTCGAATCTCGTGCCGACACCGCGTAAGACGTTAAAAATGGTTCCTACTGCTGCTATATCTGGTGCGCGACATAAAAAGTAAGAGTAGGTGTAATGACTTGGCCGATAAACAGGCGCAACTCACTACCATGCTCAGTTAGGACTTCTCAGACAAAGGTCGTGCAATCAAAGGGTTGGTGGTCTCATGGGTAAATGGATGCTTTACACCGCAATCATGGGTTTAGGGCTGACAACCCTATCCCATATCCATAGAAAGCCACATTGTTACAGAAACACTGACAAATTGTCAGCGGCCTATGCTCCCCCTGTGGAGTTAAAAGGGCTTGTTACTGTTACATAATTAACACAAAAAAGAATACTAAAAAAATACTACAATAATTTTACTACACATGCAAAACAAATTTCATTTTTTTCCAGGACTTTAAGCGGTCACAAACATGAAGAACTCAGACTAAGCACATTTCAAATTATAAAAAACAGCTGATATTTTATAGGTATCAATTTAGAACATTATAATTTTTTAAATAAAGATTACTGCACTATAAATTTCTAGATGTTACTTTTTTATATATGCAAAAACAATTTCCTCATCTATAAATGTCAAATTATTCTATATTCATAATATAATCATTATTTTCAGCAAAATACATTTTAGCATTTACGAATCATTAATTTGTTTGTTAGTTTATATTTGATTGATACTTTCTTTTGAATACTTTAACACAACCAAAATGTATCAAATCGTTTAGTCTCTCAGATTCTGACTTGAAAACTTGCATTACCCACGGAGACTCAAAGCAAAAATAATGTTTTTACTTTTTCTTTTTAAATCTAAAAAAGGTTATCAAATCTAACTACCCCCTCCTCAAGTGCCCCTAGAGGCCTCTAGGGTCGTAGCAAAAAAGGCAAAATTAAACAGTAAATCTTTCTGTTTTGGGATTTTTTGATCTGTAAATTATAAAATGGGACCAATAGGAATGCAGTGTAGGAACAATCTGACCACATTAGTGGTTAGGCTTTTTTCCAGCTTATGCACAGTTATAACTTCCAGACAAAGGTTGTGCAATCAACGAGCTGGTTGTCTGTTGGGTGTTACTTAACCTAATACCCTGGTTTGGTTGGACAGACATAATAATAGATTAAAGGAAATGAACTATATCATATAGTACTTGAGTGTTAATGTCCGTTTGTCCTACCGTTTCAGAGCTTTGCTTTTATTGATGTTGTCATCCTTGTTTTTAGAAAAGAATAAACTACGCAAAGTTACGGACCGACTCCTGATTTATAGAGAAGTTTTGCCGCTTACATAATAATATAAAACCCACATAAATGTATAATCTTCTAACCATTAGGAAAATTAGATTTCTTATAAAAATTAATCTTCAAATTTATTTTATGATATTTTAGTTTACATAATAATTATAATTTTATAAAGAATAAAAAAAACTTATATAATTGTATGTACACACAGGGCTCGGCAGCTAGGCCTTCAGCCGTGCATCTGTGGATGGCAGAGACTGAGTGCGACACTGGAGTTGGAGGTGGCCGATGACTAGGATAATGCTTATGAATTGGCTGGTGTTTTTTAAGTCATATAGTATCTCTAAATTATTTCAATTTCGAAAACCGTACTAAATCCAAATTTCAATTATATAAGGTTTATTGATTTTTTTCTTAAATGTACGTTATTCAAGAATCAAAAAAGCATAGGTGACTTTAACAGATATCTAACTACCATAGGTGCTACACTAGTTTAAGAGAAAAAACACATATTTTGAATTAAAATGATTGATATAAAACAATTGTAATCTAAAGATTTTTGCATAACATAAGTAACAGTTTATATTAATTCTGTAAATGAATAAAAGAAAACATTTGTTGAAATAAAAACAATTTCTCAAAAATTTTGTAACTATACTCTTAATCTTAATCATGTGATTTTTGAAATAATGATTCCTGGGACTAAAAAGGTAAGATGTTTTCGGCGAATGATCTTTAATTAAATAAGAAAAAATGTAAGGACATGTCATTAAGCAGTATCTGTAATTGAAACAATATTTAGACTTATTTATTTATGCTTATTAGGTTCTGACGCTATACAATTGTTTATGTTTGTCGCTGTTAAGGTTTTTAATAATTAGAAAAGTTGTAGATTTAGTTGAGTTTCAATTGATTAAATTTGAGTTACAATCCCTCATCCATTGGGAAACTTTAACAATATATGCAGGGATCTAAAGGGATAAGACAATGACTAATAAATTAATGTACATCTTCAATGATGATACACAAAATTACCCATTCTGTAGATTACAATTAGTTGTACGTTTGTACAATGAACTTAAAATCAACCAATCAAAACTCAATAAAAATCCCCAACAAATAAAATAATGTTATTATCAAACTTCGGGGACTAATGGAATGAACTGACAAATGTCCCCTTCCTCCCTGAATATATTTGAATCAAATATTCAGAAGAAAACAATTCAATTGAAATGTTTTGAACCCACGGGTGCTTTTGGGAACTGTTAGGGTGAAAATGGGGTGTTTCTGTGTTGCTCCCCGGGATATGTAATTGTATGGGTACTGGGTAAACAATCAGAATTAAAGAAATCAGTATATAATTTAAAATTTCGGATATGCCCCTCATAAAAATAGCCTAAAATATTCCCAAAAATCGGAAATCAAAATAGCCTTAAACCATCACAGTAGTATAGAGATCTGAAGCTTCAGACAAAAAAACATACTAATTCATATTTTAGAATATTTCATATTTACAAAGACAAAAAAATATGCAATCCTATTATATAATATTTTTAAAAGAAGTTTTTTGTTTGTTTTTCGGTCAAGATCTTGCCTACCACTGATGTGGCTTACGTAGATCCCGGGATGGTTTTAGGCTATTTTAATTTCATATTTAAGTCTTGGGTGGTTTTAAGCTATGCTTCAACGCCCATCCTTATTATTCGAATTAAAAGCTTTTAAATACTAAGGGCGTATTCGCTATTTTTATTTTTTGCTTTTGTTGCAATTCTGATCCAAAATTTTGAAAAGTCTGTTGTTTAACATATTTCCTTTAAAGTTTTAATCATATGATCTAAATTAGAATTTAGTATTATGTGTTTTTAAAAAACTTTGCTGCTGGAGATTAGAAAAGCTAGACTTTATTCTCATTCTTTTAATTTCACTATTCTGTTAAGTTCCCTAAATCTCTGACTTTGATCAATAATCAATTTAAGCAAACTTGAAAATAGTTTCAGTAACAAAGGGGGGATTTTAGCAAAATAAACCTTTCAATTATACATCAACTTTGTATTAGAGTGGTTCCATGAAAGATATATAAACAATATCTAAAACCCTAACAATTTTTTGATTTGATCTAAATAAAGAAGCTTTTTATAGTGCCTATAAAAAGTGACGTCAATCTGGCCTACCATTGGCCAATAAAAATGTAAACTGGACTGTAATTAGTTATTATTCATATTGATTTTTCTACATTTTCTTATACAGTTCCTTCTTAAAAAGACTTACTTAATACAATGGTAATTTTTCTCTTATTTAAATCATTTTTCCTTCGAAACTGTTTAATATTCGCTGGATTTGAACCAGTTCTAAGCCATACTGAAAAATGATGTATCGTATCGTATTATATCCAGTTTTCTACGAATATAACTATTATAGAAATGGTTAAAATAGGTCTCTTTTTACTCTTATTTATAAGTGTTTGCATATTTAAAATTGAGCAGCGATGTAGATTAGGCAAAATTTGAGCTACGTTAAAGGTTTTGTTTAAGTGATAAATTATCTGGAGAGACAGACAGACAGTTTGACAGACCTTCGAATGAAGCATATTTTTTGAGTAGCTTCGATTTTAAAATCAGGATAAGAAGATAGATTGATATACAGTGATAGAAAGTGAAAAGGTAAAATTTAGAAAAGTAGTTTTGATTGAATTAAATTTTGAAAAAGGAAAATATTGCTTTGAGGCCAGTTTTAGGTTAGGAATAGAGGGAAAAGTAATATAAATATTATTTTGGATCAAAAACTTTTTAGAACTGATAGACAGACGTAATTTAATGTACACCTCCAAACTCTGTTATTTAAAGATGAAAATAAAATTAAGGAGCAAATGACGATTTTAAACATTCGACACTTACGTTCAAATGGGGGTTTTTAGGTATGAACAAGCAGTTTTTAACCTTTTATGTCTCCAGTAAACTTTGAACTGTTCCTGTGCTCGCATTTTTGAAGTTATAGACTTTAAATTTTAAATGTATCTTACATGTCTAAATGAAATATCAAAATTTTTAGGTTAGGTTTGGTTATTTTTTGTACTGGATAGTCCTGCAAGGTTGGGGTATCGCAGTTATTGACAACAACAGATACTTTTAGGCATAACATAAAAAATAATTTTCTGTAATTAGTTTTCCAACCTAAATATTCAGAATAAATAATCATAAAAAAAATCCGTTATATAAAGTTTAGATTATCATTTAATGAAAAATGCAAAACTTGTCAATGTCAGTTTTTTTATATTTATGCAAAGTTTGCTTTTTTGTTTGTAATATCGTTGACAGATTTGACACAATTGTTATAGTTAGCGTTTATAGCAAGAACAATAATGTTGATAAATAGTGCAGCAATAACTAGATAGAAAGATAAATATGAAATGATTTGTAATTTCAAATACAGATTTGGCACAATTATATAATATAACAAGAACAATTATGTTGCTAATTAGCGCAGCAATAACAAGATAGAAAGATAAATATGTGATTGCTTGTAATATTGATGATAGATTTGACATAATTTTTATAGTTAGCGTTCATAACAAGAGCAATTATTTTAATAAGTAAATAAATTCATTCAAAAACCGTTATAGAGATCTTACATCTGTTTCATTGATGCTGAAATTTAAAATATGTGTCAATTGACCAAAACCAATCGAATAAAAGGTGAACAACTTTTAAAGAGAAGAGAAAATTACAATTCCTTTTTATTGCAACTACAATCAAATATCTCTCTCTTATTAGATTCGTAGCATTTTTATAAATGTTGTTTTCACTCACTCGCTCACTGATTCACTAACTCAGGTTTTATTTTAAAAATAAGGAGCATGGGATCCTGTGCTCACTTTTCACTTTGTGGGAAAGCGCCTTATTCTAAGTACTATATACATATCTTCTTTTATTTCTATATGTAAAAACTAGCTACTACGCCCCCTAGAGGCCTCTAGTGGCACTTTAAATGTTTGGTCTTTTGGTTCAAATCTTTATGATACCTCGCTATGTTGCATTGAAGTCTCTTGCGTCAAAAGTTTTTTTTTGAATTTTTGTGATTTCTCTTGGGAGGGTGGTGGTACCCTACCCCAAAATAGTTATAAACCTTCACGGGACCTATGAGAAGCTACCCTGTTAAGGAGAGCCCGATCGGTTCAGCGCAGCGGTTAGCGAGATCCTTCGGTACACACAAACAGACATACTGTTACTTCAGTATAAGGATATTTACAGATATGGCCTTTTTGATCTTGCTTTTAAAAACGTATCACCATGGGGAGAGGTTATATTTACCCTACTACTAAAAAAAAGTATTTTGCCGAGAACATTTAAGATTAAAAATGACAAAAGATAAAATTTAGAATTTAATTTTAAAGTTATTCACAAGAGAATTTAAATCAATCTACACTTCAATTTTAGAAATTTTAACAATAAGTAAACCGTCCGCATATATCTAATGATAAAACGTTGGGTACTTTTAATAAATCTTGGTCAACCTAAAAGTGTTCAAATTAGTAACCAATACAATTTCTTTATCTAGAGATGGGGTAATATTGTTTATTGTCAATAGATAAGTACATCAGTTTATCATTCATTGTCTTATCCCTTAAGATCCCTGACTGATAGACAGTCAAACGTTAATTCCTGCAGACAGACAGACAGACAAACTATGTTGTAGAGTAGGAGGAAAATGTGAAGTATTTAAATTCTTTTGTGAACTCGGTCAAAATGGTTTCTATGTATTGGATTTAGAGAACTAATGGTTTCGCCCCTAGCCTCTAGGTGCTTCTCCCTAACAATGATGATTGACAAATTTTGACAAACCAAATGGAGTATAAAATGATTTCTATTGAGAGTTTCCAGGAAAAATACAATGTTTGTAAAATTTGTTTGGGCTGAAAGAATAATCCTCTCTTAAAATTAATTTCTTCTAAGAAACGAACCAATTGTTTATTAGACATTAGTTTCTTTTTTAAAATACAGTCGTCCTCATTACTCATATTGTCTTAAACAGGGAAATAAACAAGGATGACAACATCCATAAAAGCGAAGCAATGAAGCGGTAGGACAAACGGACATTGACACTTGTATAGCTCCAGAACTGAATATAAATGTATAAGAGTCGAAGTAAAATTGTAAGTAAATTTGTTGAAAAACTGCTTGATACAGGATAATGTTATTGGACATACTTATAATATTTTACTTTGTTGTCCCAGAAATCAGTATCAGATCAATCGAATAATTAGATCACATAAAAGTTGGTTGTTAAAAAAGGAAAAAAATAACATGTTTAAAATGGATGTACGGACTTTCTGGTAACGATCATAGAGTTGCTAGGCTTTCTAAATCGTACTTAACTACTACAGGAATCCCCATGCAAAGTTTGAAATCAATAGGACAATTTTTACATGCCTAAAAAAGGAAAAAAACTATCTGTTCCGGACGTACGAACCGACCCTAATAATAGAAAATCTTCGCTTTTGAAAAGGGTTTTGAAGAAGAAAAGGTAAAAATTGGAAAAAATAGGGGAATATAAAACATTACTATAGGGGTAACAACCATTCAAACACAACAAATTAATTGAACAGTAACAATCTATACAAAAGTATTTTTTTTGGGTAGGGTTCATTTTATATTAAAAGGATTTTATAAAAGATTTAGATAAAAGGAGATGAGTAATAGAGAAAGAAATATTGAGAGAAAAAGTAAGGGAATAGGCAAGGAAAAACACATGAAAAAAAGAATATACTAAACTGCCTTCACATTATATCCTTTAAAATTGTGTACTAAGTTTGTGTATTTAATACATTAATGGATATAAATTATAGTAGATATTATGCCAGGGGAAAAACTGTCTCCCTTTCTGGTTGCTAACATGGACATCACTTATTGGTCAGTTCGGTCATCCAGTAGGAGGGGATTGTATGGGGTAAAGGGGATGGTTGGGAGGATCGTTATTTTATTCAGCTACAAGTTTCATTTTATTGGAATACATTATAATCTGGTGTAATATAATAAATCCATTAATACTTTTTGCACGTGTCATAGCCAATAAGAAAAAATATGGTATTGATGATTAATTTTACTTTGACAGAACAAACAAACTTTATAAGTCTTGGACCTTGATAAACGTTTTTTCTTAGGGTGACAAATCCCTGTGACGGAATTGAGTAGGAGAGATATTGGTATGATTTGTATAAATCTGATTAAACAAATATTTGTTGTTATCATAGTAAACTTGTGTAACACTCCTTGTTAGACTTGGAGCTTGTAATGACATACCATTGTATAAATCTGATTAAACAAATATTTGTTGTTATTATAGTCAACTTGTGTAACACTCCTTGTTAGACTTGGAGCCTATATTGACTTACCATTGTATAAATCTGATTGAAAAAATATTTATTGTTATCATAGTCAACTTGTGTAATACTCCTTGTTAGACTTGGAGCCAGTTTTAACATACCATTTTGTATAAATCTGATTGAACAAATATTTGTTGTTATCATAGTCAACTTATGTAATACTCCTTGTTAGACTTGAAGCCTGTATTGACATACCATTGTATAAATCTGATTGAACAAATATTTGTTGTTATCATAGTCAACTCAGGGAGTAAGGGAGGGGACAATGGGCAATTAATTCAATATAAGAGTTATCAAAGAAAGGGCATGAAATCCAGTTTAATCCAATAAA
>LS056261.1:0-12691 GCA_900241095.1 Acartia tonsa
ATTTGCTATGTTTTGCAAGAATTAGCTATGTGAAGGACAGAAAAGCTAAGTTTTCCAATATTTTGCTATGTGATGGACCAAAAACCAATTTTATGCAAGATTTTGCTATGTGAAGGATCAAAAAGCTAGGTTTTGTGAGGTGAAGGGAGGCTACTTATGTCCTCAATCTTGCAAAATCTTTGTTAAGGGAGGCATGTTATGCCCTTCATCTAACAAATTCTCACTTAAGGAAGGCTACTTATGTCCTTCCTAGGAAGGTGACTTCTGTCCTAATTTAGGAATGACTTTGTTTTCTTTCCATGATCCAATTTTTTTTTACTTTTTCAATTTAAATCTAAAATACGAAAAATTAGGTTGGTTAATCCTCTTGGGGCAAAGCCCCTAGAGGCTGGGGGCGAAGCCGCTAGTATTATCTTAGGCCAAATGGCTTTTTAAAAAATAAGTATGCCTAATATTGTGTATATATTTTATGTGGTTAAAACTACTATAAACATTAATAAAACACCCACAAAAATTGTCTAACTACATATGTACAATGTTAAGATATTGTAAAGTGTGTTTATTTTTGATAGGACAAAATTATTGTTTAATTTAACCCACTTATCATTGACAGAAGTTAATAATCAAAATATTAGGCATAAAGCTGGTTTTAAGGCATAAATTATTGAAAACCATGAAATGTTTTTTTTCTGATACAAAATGTCCCAAGTCAATAAGGAAAATGAGATTATTAACTTTTGTCAATGATACGAGGGTTAAATTAATCAATACTTTTGCCCTAATAAAAATAAATTAAACACACTGTACATATTATCAAACTTACTGAGAATGTACATCATTGTAAAAAATGAATTAAAACAGCCCCCTGTAAAGAATCTGAAATTATAATAATTGATATCTTACTACGAACTTAAAGTTTTATTTAGTTCTTGAACTCAGAATTTAAGTTTTAAAATATAATAGAATAGTATCTAAATTCAAAAGAATATAACGTTCTAGAAAGTAACAAATTATTGACATCTTTTATGGAAGAATAATTTTTCGAGTATTATAATCCTTGCGGTCACAGGAAGCAAAAGCTAGTTTGATAAAATCTAACCTAATAATAACATAGGTCCATATTCCTGTTACAAAAGGTGTACAGAAACCCGTAACCATAGCTAACATGAAAATAGATTAATTAATTATGTACACAAAATTGATGAAGAAAGTTTGTTGATTAAAGAATACTTGATAAAACCTAACATAAACAACCTTTAGAGGACAGGATACATCATTAGATTAAGTCTTAGTTTGATGTAATATTTGCATAATTACGGGGCCAAACTTCCGATAGACAATCAACTCTTTAATACCACAATCATTGTCTAGAAGTCATAACTGTGCACCTATTTTTGGGTCAAAGTATCCCCTTCGCGTATCTGGTGAACATTAGTATAAACTATCATCAATATGTTTATTAGTTTAATGCGCGGCTTTTAGTCTAAATTCGAACTTTTCGCTAACGTGATAAGCCAAGTCGTGGGTTTTGATAAAAGATTTAAATGAAAAAACCGTCAATATTTACAACAAAATCCTACCTAATAAGTTTGATATCACAATGACAGGAATTCTAAAAATAAAAATGATTATTAAAAATTCATAAAATATAAAAATATTACAACATGAAAGCTTTAATGTCAATTTTAATAGCATTATTGATAACCAAAAACTTATTGAATTTTCCATAAAAAAGATTAAATGTAAAGAATTACATAATAATTCAAAATAAAATATACAGTGTTCTTTTTTTTAAATAGAACAACAGAATTGCTTAATTTAACCCACTTACCATTGTCCGAAATTAATCATTAATTCCTTTATTTGTACAAGAAAAATATTTAGTAGTTATCCCCAAAGTATGACTCAAATATCTTTACAAAACTACCAAAGTGAAGTGAAGAAAATGAAATATTAGTAAATACTTTCTAACAATGCAATGGTAAGTGGGTAAAATTAAGCAATAATTTTCTTCCACTAAAAAAACACACACTGTATTTTGTCTGATCATCACCTTCCATATTTATCAGATAAATATCCAAACACCATAGTCCCAGGAATCGCGCCTGAAAAAAAAATTTTTATTTAAATTCTTAAAAAATATGAATTTTAAGTAACTAAGAAGGCAATATTCATAAAAGCAAAGGTACACAATGAAGGAAACCATGAAGTAGACTTCTTTAAAAAATGTTGACTATCCGAGTTTATGTTAAACTGTATTAAGAATAGCCATATTGAAATTATACACAATTTATGAGTAGACATAAGTTTGATTAAGTTTTATAATAATAAGACAATTTTAACATATCTAAAATAGCTAAATACTTTACAGTCCCTGAGTTTTGTTGTAGAAACGTATTGACGGACAAAATCTAAAGAAAGATAAGCCTCGCTTCTAGTAAAAATATTTTGCAGAAATATAAACATATCTGTTTTTGACAAAATATTAATTTCCTTTTACATTGACAAATAAAAAGATTTTATGAAAATAAAATTTAAAAAGCGCGGATACTCTATAATCATATCTTATCTGTCTTTCATTAGCTTACAAGGTTTGGTGATTTATTCGTATTTTAACAATTAACAAGCTCATATTGATAGCGTTCAATATTGCGCTACTTATGATCATAATTCTCCTTGTTATGTGTTTCAACTTTCATTGCATAGTTGAAACAAGGATATATCAAATCTAAAAATCATATTTATGACAACACATACATAAGTCAAGACCTCGTCATAAATGAGGACATCAAAAAGGGTACAGTAAACACCCGTCAATAAAAACATGCATAACTTTATCTTTAAACAGGCGCTTATTATAACCAATAAAAACAAAATAACTAGATAATGGCGTTCCATCCCAAGAGTTGGTTGTCTGGTGAGTGTTGGCCCACCAAATACCCTTAGTGGATAGAAAAACAATTTTTTGGCCATTCACAAAAGAAGTATATAAAATATTAGTTTACCTATGAAGAATGCAGCCTGAGATAACGAGGCAACCCATTGGTTTTCACATACCCAGTCAAAGTCTGAAGTCACAGATCTTAACAAATATTAATATATCAAGCAGTGTAGCAACCTATAAACCTAAAATATAGACAACAGCAACCATAACAGTGATCTAGCTTAGGTTGGGTTGGGTTCAGTTAACTTTTAATACTCCTTTATTCGAATACTTACGGTTAAAGATGTTGCAATTGGATTCTAACAGACAGTTCTAAGTCAAAAATATTCCCACAGCCCACTTCCTTCTTTTGTAACCCCCTTCTTACCCACTGCCCTTAAGTTACAGTACAAAACAAGTTTTTTGACAACATTAAACTACAAAAATATACAAATTTTCCGGAATTTCAAATGGTATAATTTGCTGAATAATTTATCTGCCATCCAAATTTTAGTCGTTGGTTATTTTGATTTTTGTTGCGTTATACCTTATTCCTGTCTGTTTTTATTTTTATGCAAAGATTCTTGTATACAGAAAACAACTTGAATGACATTTTCTAATTACAAACTTTCTATAATTACTTTTTTATAACTTTTCCAATTAGTTTAGGTAAGATTTATGTATTTTTGAAAATAAGCAATTTATAATTGAATAGAAAATTTAATGAAAACAATCTCACATTGAAGTTCTAAATAGTAGTTAAAGACTTATGGGAAAAAATTAATTTGAAAACAAGAACGCCTAGGTAGCGAAGCTGTTTGATATAATAGGCAAAATATACGACCAACCATTGAGAGTGTGATAGATAGATAGGTTTAAAAAAACATCTGATAAATGAATAGGGTATTCCTCATAATTTTAAAACAATTATATCTTGTATATATGTTGAAGAAATCGGATCACCCTAATATTATAGACAGACAGATGGACACTATTATAGAGTAGCTTTGCTGCTAAAATAAGTTTGAAATATACCTGTGATAATTGTCTATATCATATTCCCATCCATCCACGCAATTCGTCTAAATTAAGATAAGAATTTTTAAAAAGATAGCCATGAGGCACAAATTTGTCAAATATGGGGATGGTGGTTTAGGTATTAGGGGACAAACTACTACAAGACCTTAAAGTAGCTTAACTGAAAAGCACACCTTTTCAGACGTTCATAAATAAATACTTTACAGCTAGAACCGATAGGAAAGCCAATAGTTTCTATAATTAAGCTAAAATAAAAAGTACCTCTATAAGAGCACTGATTTGCTTTATACTAAACTAGCGGCTACGCCCCTAAAACTTTGGCATTCCCCCTACTCTTACTATTTATGTCGCGCACCTGACATTGCAGCAGCAGGAAACATTTTTAACTTCTTCCGTTATGACGCGGTGTCGGCCCGAAATTCGAACCTATCACCTCGCCGGCGACGAGCGGATGCGCTACGTGGTGAGTCACGATCGCGGGTTAAAATAGCGAGAACGATATAGTTTTATCAGCTAGCAATATCCCTCGTAACAGACAGTTAGACAGACAGAATCCTGTTACTTTTATATAAGAGTATGAAAAATCTCACTATTTGCCAACTCGGGTCTGGCTCGTCAGGAAGCCCTTCGTTCAATATCTAAAAATTGGAAAACCTTATAATTTGCATAATTTTGTATAACAAAAACAAACATTAATTCCAAAAAAATTATTTAGTATTAATTTTTTTTAAATAGAGCTTAAATTGACCAATTAAAGACATGTTTTTTAAAAGGCTAGTCTACGTAATGTTTACATTATTTTCAACTCAAGCATAATAATCTAACTATTCTAATTTCTAAGAGTTGTATATAATTGTATTGACATAAGGACATTGAGATAGACAGAAGGACATATATAAACAAAATAACACTAATAAAGAAGCTTTGATATCAAGAACATTTAAGGATTGTCCAAACCCATTATAATCTCTATTAGTGAATGTAAAATCTAATTTAAGGCTTTTACTGTTAAAGAGATATCATGTTACAAACAAAAAGACATCGTTTAATTGGTAATATCGTTAATCTAATCCAGGAACATGTATTCATAAGATTATATATATAGTTCTAATAATTCAAAATTTAACAAAAGACCAGGAATATAGAGATCACTTGATTGTAAATTGTACTAGTAACATAAGTCTTATACCAGTTTATCTTATTTGTTGGCTCAAAATCTTTAAGTACTTTATATTGTATTTTAATTGGTTTCTTCGAATTAGTTGCTTCGAATGTAAGAGTGTTCAAACTTTTTAACCATTATTCTTAATCTAAAAAAGGGGTGATTTTGTTTATTACCATTGGGAATGTAAATCAATTATCGTCCATTGTCCTATTCCTTAACATCCTTGAAAAAAAAAGAATTTTTTAATCCGTAACAGTGATTTAGCTTGCTGGGACAAGTCTCTGAAATAGAAATACCTGATTCCAATCCGGAGCATACATTGAACATTGAGAGTAGGATGATTCATTATTCAGTGGAATGGCTAATTTCATCCGTTCCTCCATTGTCAGGTTCATTAAAGCGGGCACCTTTAAAATTTTATTTTTAACACATAATTTATTTAGCAGTACTTTTTAATCTTTTAAAAACAATGAATTTTGAAATAATGATCGGGCGATCATTCTCCCTTCCCTCCCCCCAATAAAACCAAGTATAAAACACAATGACTATGTTTAAGATAATACAACCAAAAGGGCGTAACTATGTTCTAATATTTATATTCCTACCTTGCACCAGTGTGGGGGAGTAAAATTGATAAGAATGCTGGACAGGTACACATACCCCAACAGAAGATTAAATGGCAGAAAACAAACTGTCAACAGTATCTGAAATTTTCCCCAGGACCCGACCAAATTCAGCATGTCATCAAAGTCCTTTAGTTTCGTGGGCTTTGGAGGTTTTTCAGATTTTTCTGACAGACTGACTTCGTATTTTTCTGACATTTTTATGTGTTTCTTGTGGTAATTATCTGAAATAGGGAATATTAATAACACGTTAATTATTAGCGAGGTATGATAAAACAAGGATCCCTAAAAATTCCAGCTGTTTATCTTAAACAGGAGTCGAAAAATCATGAAAACTTGTAAAACTAGGAATCGATCTAGCACCCCAATCAATATACAAATCTTAATGAAACTTAGTAAAAATATGTAGGATGCAAATTTACTTAATCCCTGAAAATTTCTTTCGTCTGTCTTGAAAAAGGAGTCGAGAAAATGACAAAAACAAAAAAATCTAGGAATCGATCTAGCACCCCAATTAACAAACAGATGGACAAATCAATGTATAAATTAGATGCGCATATGTCATGGGAATCGATCTAGCACCCCAACCAATTATCATAAAATGTGTAAAATCCATCCACTTGGAAATATTGACGGGTGGGAAACCCCCTCCCCCCTAAATTGTTCAGATCCCTTACACCTCTCTTGATCCCCATCCTGATAAATTCTGTGCACGTCATTGGTCAAAAAAAAGTACGTAATGTATCAACTATAACTAAGGCACAAAAAGTACGTAATGTATCAACTAAGTCACAAAAGAGCCGGAAGGAAAAAATGTCACGACTCTAAGAACAATGTAAAATAAATATTAGCATTATCTGTTTCAAATATGTATATTTTAGCAAAAATCTTAATTTAAGTCAAAACTTTAGAAGCTTTTATAAATTTTATCTGCAATTATGTAATCAGTACAAACTATTAAAATAATTTAACAAGTATTATAAAGTGAAAAGACAAGTATTAAATACTTTAAAAGTTAATTTATCAACTTGTTTAACATTGTACCTAATGCAAATAAAGAAATTGTATAAGTCTAATTTTAGGATAAATATCAAAGTTTTAAGAATTTATGGACAATAAAACAAAGTATGTAGTGTAGAGGGCCAAAGTGACTCAAAAATCAGCCATGTGACGTCATAAGAATCTCGTGTTCAAGAATGAATAATAATCAATCTCTTTTTTTACGGGCTTTCTTTCCTATTTCTTTTCTCATCTCCCTCATTTTCATGACGTCACATGGCTGATTTTTTAGTCACTTTGTCCCTCTACCAAAGTATACAGTAAATATAAAATTTCATAATTTAAAGCCTTGTAATATTGAAGCTATTCAGCCTGCAAGAAATACAATGCTTAAACCTAATTTTCTAAGAGATTTTGACTATGAAAAGGGGTGCTTACTTTTTATGGCAACTTTATGCTCAAAATAATCTTATAATTTTCTTCTGGTTGATGTAATTTAATATTGAAATTTCTATCATGAGTGCTCAAAAAAATAAAAAAATTTTATATATAGACGTTCTGGTAACGATTTTATATTTGCTACGCTTTCTAAATTGTATATAAATACAGGATACATCATGATACGTAATTGGTAAGACAATTCTAACATGTATGTACAAATTAATGATAAAATTTATCAGTTATAAACGAACGGACCGAAAGTAAATGTAGAAAAGATTAGGTTTAAAAAAAGTTATTTCTCGCAATCGCATCGTATTATAAACGGCTTTCCGCGGATATAGAATAAGATTAGAACTAGTTTTTTTAGCCCCGAGGTGCCGAAGGCACCGGCTAAAAAACTGGTTTTAATCTTATGATTGTACATTTTTATATTCGTAGAAAGCTGGATATAATACGATGCTAGACATAGTTTTTTCGTATGAATTAAAACCGGTTTCTATCCACCGGATTCGAATGAATACGAGAAAAATAATTATTTGGATTTCACCAGATTTACATGTACTAATTAAGATATAAAGTTGCTAAAATAGCGATACCCCCATCCACTCCCTCCTTTTAAATGAACGAACTGGCATATAAATGAGGTCCTAAATTTTCCCTGTCATAATATCCACGTATATTTTACATCCATATGTCTACTTATCTTTCTAAATTTGTAAGATAGGTGTACCAAAAATATTTATACCATTCCCTGTTATGATACACCCTTCATGCTACGAATAAGAGACTTTGTTCTCAGTCTCTCTCATATACCAATTAGGTTTGGGCCGGCTACCGGATATTGAAACTATCCGGTAACCGAATATCCGGCTGGTTCATGATGCCGGATATCCGGTTATACGGCCGGATATCCGTTTATACGGCCGGATATCCGGTTATACGGCCGGTAATCCGGTAATTTACCATATATCAAACGTTGGCCAGATATACTGCTGGATACCGGATATCCGGCATTAGAAATCAGCCGGATATTCGGTATCCTACCAAAAAAATATCCGGCCCAACCCTAATACCAATTCTAACTTTTACAACATGGGTAAGATTCACCTTAATACTTTTGTTAGATATTTATTAATGGATATATAGAGTACACGTGGATATTAGGACAGGGGAAAAGTGTCGTTAATTTAGGTTGCTAACATGGGCATCATTTATTGGTCAGATTGTTCATCCAGATGGAGGAGAGGTGAGTAATCATTATTTTAGCAAGCTACAAGTTTCACCTTATTAGAGTACATGATAAACTGGTGTAATTTCCAAGTAATAATAAATTCATTTGTTTCGCCGGATTGCAAAATTATAGTATAATTACGTAAAACTGTAAAAAAAATGAAATATAATTCATGAAACCTTTGAAAACGAACTGGAAAAATTAATATCCTAATTAATATGCTATCTAAAACAGACATGTCTACGTACATAGTTTAAATGTGTCTTTTAAATAATGTTTTAGATTTTTGCTAATCGTTATCCAATATTGTCTGAAGCTATCTAATTAAATTTTTATAGGTTTTCAGACAGAAAAATTCTACGTACTTTAAAAAAAATACATTCATGTAAAAATTAAAAGGAGGTATCCATCTAAAGTAACTCAGCAATAAAAAGTCCAGATATTTTTACTGTAAATTTTAAAAAAACATTAAATGTTATAAAATAAAAATAGAAATTTCAATTAGAAATGTTGATCAAATTGTCAAAATAGATAAGCCTTTTACGTCAAAAGTAAAATCAGTTTCTTTAATAATTTTTTTTTTGCTTTAACTCTGTTAAATGACCAACAGAAAAGATCTTTTACAGCGTATTTTTATAGTTACTTTACATGCCTGAAATATCATTTTATTAAAAAAAAATCTGGAAATATTCAAATTAAGGTGTATATAATAATTCAACGCACTGATATTGTAAAATCAATAGAAAGTCCACTATCATTCTAGAAGACAGGTGCCAAAATCCAGTTTACTGGACGTAGTTAAATACACTGTAGTTTGTCTAATTTTAACAAATTACTATAGTCCACTTTTGATTTGCGTTAGTCTGCAATCAAAAGAAATTAAGAAAAAAAAACACAAACGTCTTTTAAAAACTTCAGTATTTACAATATGACTTTAAGAAGCTAAAAACCATGATTGTTTTAGGAATTTTCTGCTAAAAAATTTCAATTTTTTTTTTGCTTTTTGTGATCATAATTCCTCCAAAATATATTGTAAAAAAATGTAAAAATTCGAGCCAGCCTACTAAATAGCCTGATGTATTTACCTTTAAATTGTTGATGATATTTGAGCATTGATGTGCAGGTATGGTGCCATCTAATTTCACAAACAGCTCTCGTATCTCTCCTACACACGTGCAAACACACACATAATTTTAAAAACATAAATAACGCAGTAATGTATGGTATTGAATGGTTGTACATTAGAGTAAAACACTAGAGGGAGAAAGAGTTAAATAACTAAGTTAAGTTAAGGGTTAAGTACCTATAAAAAAAAAAGACGTCATACAAAACAAATCACCGATGATAGGCCAGTATACATTTATATTGACCAATGGTAAAATGTAAATCATTGGTCATTTGTATTGTATGACGTCATTTAATATGAGGCACTATAAGCTAATTCGTAATTTGGATACTCAATAGTACAACTCTTATCTCAAGCTTATCTACGGAGAGCCTTTTTAATTATGGTGAATTAATTTGGGACACCTGCCATACTCGGCAAGGTTGAGGTAATAATGTTGAGCTTTCATTAGATAGCGGATCAGGTCATAATGTGCTTTAACGTGGAGCTTGAGCTGGCCCTAGTAGCTATTCAAAAGGTATCTCAGCCTACTCCATGACGACTTAGATTCAAAAATAACAATGTCTTTATCACTCAATCAATGATAACAAACTTTTTTAAAAGTAAAAATAAGTTTATAACTTGGGTAAAATAACATTAAATAAGTTATAAGACAATTTCTAAATTATATTCTATATATTAATGGAATGTGGCTTGAAATATGACTTTTTAGGAGCTAACGCATTCCCCTAATGCATAGAAGCATTAAAAACATTATTTTTAACATAAAATAATATTGGTTGTAATAAAGTTTGGGACAAAGACCAAATTGTGTCAAAAATGATCCATGTGACGTCATAAAAATGAGGGAGATAAGAGGAGAAGTGGGAAGAAAATTTCCCAAAAATAGATGGATAATCCCTCATTTTTATGACGTCACATGGATCATTTTTGATACAATTTGGTCATTGTTAAGTTGGGGCTCGACCCAACCACTTACACGGCGACAAATATCGAAATTGGTAATCTCAGGCAGAAGTCACAGTTTTATGGTGCGAAGCTTCTCTATAACAGTATAACTAATATTTGTGTGTCTTTCCTGTGGTAGGGTCATGATGCATACATGTGGAGAATTTTATATCTAATATTATCACTAGTAATAGTTTTATTAGTGGCATTCTTAATTTTGCCATTTTCACTTTTAGTAGAAAATCTTTTAAAATATTATTATCACTGTTAAAAATTTTAACTTTCAAAGGATGTAATTCTTTTCGATATGGTTTAGTTATACTTTTTATTTGAAAGTATAATTTTCCTAAAAAATTGTATTCTTATGTTTTTTTCAATTTATGATGGTCTCTTTGTATAAAGCATTTAAAAGATGAAAATATAAAAATAAAATGCAGTGATGGGAAGCCGGAGCCACCAAATTTTGCTGGAGCCGGAGACGTCATTTTCGTTAAATATTGGCTCCGGGTTAGCCAAAAAAAAAAGAAATATTTTATTCATATATCAAACGGCTACGCATCCCTAATAAATAATTATACAGTTTGACTTTATTATGACATTTGATATTCCCATTTTTTCCTTGTAAAAAATGGATGACTATGATATACAAATATTAGATTTTTAAAAATATCTTTTAAAAAAATATTTATTTTATTAAAAATGTTTTTTCTTATTCCTGTTGATTACCGCATTTTGGTCACTGTAATCTTTTTTCAACTAAAACTTTTCATAAAAACATTCTTTATATTTAAGAATACAAAATTTGCCTTTTTTGTCACATTTTTGCGGTTTTTTAAAATTTATATTTTTTTTTTGTTGTGAAGGATAAAAGCACACTGTTTAAGCTTTTTATTATAAATATTACAACGACCAGTCGGACTCGAACCCTAAACACTCTTGTGGGCCCACCTGCCAATTCGGTGTCCGAACCAAAACTGAGGTTAAATACTGAGAAGATAGGTATGCCAAAAATACTATATCCGTTGGTGTCCAGAAAGAGAGAAAGAGAAAGAGAGAGAGAGACAGAGAAAGAGAGAGAGAGTGAAGGAGAGAGAGACAGAGACAGAGATAGAGAGAGAAAGAAAGAGAATTGTAGGATTAGGAATTGTTGCCTCGAAAGCCAAAGAGAGATTTCGTATAATATTAAAACCTTTTACTATTTTGCTCTCTCGCCTATTCTCTCTTTCTCTCTCTCAAACCTATTCATTTTAGTAGCGAAGCTTTTCTATAATTAGGGTCGGTCTGAACGTCTGTACGTAACGGATAGTTTTTTTCGTTAATTTAGGCATGTTAGAATTGTCCTATCGATTTGAAACTTTTGCATGGTGATTCTTGTCGTAGTTAGGTACGATTTAGAAATTTTTATGTGTCATAATGATCCGATTGATCTGATTTTTGGAGTACTGTTTCTTATTTCTACAAGTTACCATATCATAAGCGAAGCATCTCTGTAATCAAGTCCTAAAAATGTAAGTATGTCCTGAAACAGTATTCTGTATTTAAGAAGTTTTGCAACAAATTTACGTATAATTTTGTCAAAACTTGTATATTTATATAATGTATATTCAGTTCTTACACTCTACACGTGTTAATGTTCGTTTGTCCTACCATTTCAGTGCTTCGCTTTTATGGATGTTGTCACCCTTATTTTAGTAGGAAAGTTCCTGTATGTCGTCCTTCAGTATAGCTGCTCTGGTACTATGTTCCCCAATGATGATATACAAAATAATCACTTCTATAGATCAAAATTACAGGTGGAAAAATTTGGATACAGCTAGTTTAAAAATATCAATCTACATTTGATAAAAGTAACCTAAGTTCATTTGTAAAGGAGAAAATGAGAGAAACTGCGTAGAGATAATCTGCGTAGACACTGTATAATTAAGAGAATTAAGGTTTACAACATGCGGTGTACTAGTGTGGTATTCGGCAACCGTGAGCCATGCCTATGGCACCCCTGACCGGGGTTCGGGGAAGGGCCAAAGGCCCTCCCCCGAGTCCTGGGGAAGGGGTCTGCCGACCCCCTCCCTATGCCTAAAATTAATGATTGAATCTGACAAGCTTTATTATGGTTAAGCTGCATTGTTAATTCCCCCCACCCTTCCCAGGGATGGGGGATCATTATTGCCCAAACTGACTATTGTATATGTATTATAAT
>LS056262.1:0-12687 GCA_900241095.1 Acartia tonsa
TAGAAAACAGACAAGACACACTATGAGCATGAATTAACAAATAATCCTCCAAACAATTATAAACATAATCAAGGTAAACAGTTTTATTTCAGAAAAAAAAATATTTTATTTTGGTTTGCTCCCATACTTGAGCTTTGTTTTATGGTTGTATCCTTATTAGTAACGAAACTTCGTTTGTCCGACCGTAACGCTATGGGAAAGCGTGATTTACTCGGCTGTTTATCTAAAATAGCAGCCTAGTAAATCAATTTTGTGATGATTCCCTGTACTGATGAAAATTTATACTTTTCTTGGTCCGTCTATTCGTCGGTCATACTTATTTACTTATTTTTCATAAAGGTTTCGTGATTTTTTTTTGATTTTTGCATTTTAATACTGTATGATTTTTTATGCTCTTCGTGGATATTGAAATTCTTGTTTAGATATCAACCGTTATCCTATTATTTAAAGTAGTAAGTTTTTTTGTTAGGAGCGAAGGGTCTTGCGAACCGCTGAAACGATATGGTCCTCCTTAAAGTTTCTTATTTGTTCAGGAAAGGTTTAGAACTACTTTGGGGTGGGTATCTTCAACCTTCTTAGATAAATCTCCTGTAGCAAAAAATTACCCCCTCCCAAATTTATATTTTACTTTTGAAACTAAAATTGAGAATGGGTAGAGGGCGGGTCGACTTCCCCATCCTACCTTAAGTGATCTTAGAGGCTCTCAGGGGCATAGCCTGTAGTTTGATAATATGATAATAAGGTGCTGGAGTTGCCAGGACGGGTCAGGGACCAGATCTGGATGGATGGTGTCCTGCATGGGCCACTCACAGGAATCAGAAAGCAAATGTCAAATCTAAAGTAAGAATTTGCTGTTTATTACCTTAGTCCCCAATATTTTATAATAACGTTTTCGTATTCATATCCTAGCAACTTTGAGGACTTCAGTGAATTTTGATTGGTTCGTTTCATGAGTTGAGTGTTTAAACGTTTTAACCACTAATTTTAATCTACAGAGGGGGTAAATTTGTGTATAATCATTAGGGTTGTTCATCATTTTATCTGCCATTGTCTTATCCCATTTCCTATGTATTTTTGTTAATGTTAATGCGAAGCTGATCTATAAGTGGGAATAGTAACTTATTCAGCTACTATTGTAGAGAGACAACTAAAATTTTCAGTGAACATTCCTATCACATATGATTATCTGTGAGTTTTTGCATATTGTCTCTTTTTTCTGCTCTACAATTTACTTTGTTCGTTTTTTATTCATGAATATCATTTTTTGAAAATAAGTTTTATTCTTATTTTTTAAAAGTTATACAGTTATTTTTAATATTCATTTTCCTCCTAATTCAATCAATATGATTATTGCAGGTTGAAACAATGAACTATTATGACTATGATTTGAATGGTGTATCAAAGTATTACAATCCAACCAGCCTGGCAGCTGTCAAAGCTGACTTACTGGCCACCCCAGGTATAGATAGACAATCAAAGAGTGTTCAAATATTGCACACTTTTTAAAAACACGAATGCACCGCTTGTGTTAATGGTAGAAAAACGACATGTACACTTTAAGAATACCTCTGAAATCTAGTTTTTGGAAATATGAATATCATCTTTACGCTGTTTGTATGTAGATGTGATTTATTTTGTATTTTTTAGACAACATTTTCTTTTATCTAAGTGATGAAAACTGGGATATTCACTCTCTCGATATACTTATCTCTTTATCTAGTAATGGTCCCACAGAGACAAGCTACACTGGTAGCTGCAGCCTCCGCCCCTAGCTTCTTCCCTATATATCTATCTATCTATCTAGTAATGGTCCCACAGAGACAAGCTACTCTGGTAGCTGCAGCCTCCGCCCCTAGCTTCTTCCCCATGGGCCCTGAAGAAGAGGTAATTAAATGCATTAAATCCTTATAATAAAGTAACAGGATGTCTTTCTGTCTGTTTATACCGAAGGTTCTCGCTAACCGCTGAACCGATAAAGTTCTCCTTTAAAGGATAGCTTCTCATGAGTCCTGGGAAGGTTTATAACTATTTTGGGTGAGGCTACCACCACCCTACCAAGAGATATCGCCCGTAGAAAAAAATCCTTCCCAAAAAAAATTTATTTTTTAAAACTAAAATTTAAAATAAGGGAAGGTGACCCACCTCCCAAATTCTTTTAAAATTTAAAATAAAAAATATGGTAGCGAATTCACCCTCCCCCCACTCCTCAAGTGCCCGTAGAAGAATCTAGGGGGCGTAGCCGCTAGTATTAAATAAATTGACATTTTTGCAAATTTTTTCTTTTATAATTTTTCTTTCAATAATTTAAATTTTTTGTTAAATAAAAAATTCTTGATAACATTCTGGTTTATAAACCAACTTAAATCCTTTCTGTTTTTTCTTTTCTGTATTTGACAAGTTTCTATTAAACCTATTGCATAAACTATTGCTGTTCTTATTTTAGGTATTTGATATTGAGTTAGAGGAGCTCACAAACCAAGGTAAGTAGTTTAAAATTTAACAAGAATAATAGTTTTTTTTTAAGGACATTGGGCTTTAGATTGCTCTAGGGCCCAAAGTCTTATAATTACGTTTTCTTACCCGTTTGCTTAAAAACCTTGGGGACTTTTTTGAATTTTGATTGGTTGGATCATTTAGATGAGTGTCCAATCGTTTAAACCACTGATTGTAATCTACTAAAGGGATATTTTTGTGCATCATCATTGGGAATGTATTTTAATTTATCGGTCATTGTCTTATCCCTTAAGTTAAGTTAAGAATTAATAAATCTAATTGTTTTAGTAAAGAAAACAGTATTGCTAACACCAAAACACAGGTAAAAAAGAGTAATGTCGACAAGCTTTATTAAAAATTTGTTTTGCTGGGGGGAGGGGGTTGGTGTTGGTAATAACCTTCTACTTTTTTTAATTTAAGGGTTTTGAACAAAGACGCCGAGACCCAAAAATCGTTTTCATTGTAAATGGGACTCCTAATTTTTGAAATATGTATTACTTAAAAACATGATTGACTTCTCTATTTTATGGAATCTTCACATTGGTCCCAGGATGTGTTTAGGCTGTTGTAATTTTAGATTTAAGTCTTAGGATGGTTTAGTCTGTTTTCTTCCCTTCCTTACTTCTTGGAATACAGAGTACCAATATTCTAGGGGCGCAGCCGTTAGTTTGAAATAAAAAATGGAAGTCAATTTGAAAACACGATATTTTGTTGCAGGACTCCAGGACCCCAGAGACCGAATTCAGAAAAGATCCCGAAGGCCCCTGGAGCCAGGTATTACAAATTTCAGGATAGGTGTCAGGGATTTTAAGGAATAAGACAATGGACTTTAAAAGTTGAGAAGTTTGGACATTAATAGTGTAGAACCATCAAATTAGAATTCAAATGAAGTTCCAAAAGTTTGGAGCCAAAAAATAAGTTACATATTTTCCTATCTTTTCAACTATAAGTGTGGTCTACAGAAAAGTTAATTTTATTATACATTTTGATTACTAAAATCATCTAAGTTAGTTTATAACAAATGGACATTTGTTATGAAATATTTGTCATTCTGAATTTATTCTTAATCAGATTATACCAATAACGAAATTAATTATACAAAAATTGACTAAGCCTATGAGTAATTTCAGCTGTCGTTGGGGGTCAACTCATCGTAGTAATGACGACCTCTACATCTGCCCCCCCCCCCAAATATAACTAGATTTATTTAACTTGTTGGTTATACCTTATTCCTGATTATTAATGAAAAATTTCTCTGATTCTAATTATATATTTTTTAGGAGAAATTCCAGATGTATACAGTCAATGAGAAAACGCTCTTTTCAGGAACAATTCTTTATCATTTTGTTTAAATTTTAAACAAACTGTAAAAATAGTCACGAAACCTTGTTTAAAAGATTTTAAAAAAAGTTTCGAGATTTTTAAAGTTAATATAAGTATAATTTTAAACCGCAATTACTAACAGGATCTCGCTAACCACTGAACTAATTATTCCAACTGATAATAATGATTGTAACTAGTGTGAAGAGGTTATGGAATACGCTGTGGATACATATATTTGGAAACTACATCTACAATCAAAGTAAGATTTATATTTTTTTATCTTGCATAATTTTGTATTTTGTTTTCAGTCATCCGCGGATAATTTAAAGTGAAACTTTTATTCAGTAAATTGTAGTTTTGAATAAACAAGCCGAAATTCAGGTCTGATTATTGAGGTGATACGCTTTTAAATTCAGTTCTAACGCAACAACTTAATTAATTCGAAAAAATATTTGGTAATTTCTACTGATTTTTTTTCGTGATTTATGGAGGTAACGCTTCGTTGTAAAGACGATATTTTTATCTATTCCCAAATATCATTTTAGATTTATTTCGCTTGTTGTCAACACCTTAGTTAGACCTACTTTAATTGTACCTTACTGATACAGCAAGCATCATTTAAAGATTTGAAACTTTAAAGCAAAGCTAGTATTCCTAAATTAATATATAAGAGCTATCCATTACGGACGGAAAACCCTAAATGTAGAATAATTTTGTTCTTAAATAGTTAAACTTGCAGAAAGCTTTTACGAAACCAATCTTATATTTTGAAGGTACCATGTAAAGGGAAGAATAGATTATAGAACTTGTGGTATTACTGGAGAAATGAGACAAACTCTTCTCCAATGGCTGGCTAATGTTGCAAGGTACTAAGACTTATTATTTTTGATTTTCTACAAACCCAAATAAATTAAAACTAGGATGACAACATCCAGAAGAGCAAAGCTCAAAAAGCAGAAAATAGGACAATCTAACACTGTCAGAACTCAATGTGCAAAATGTTTATAAATAAAATTGGTGTAAATTACTTTGACATAGGAAACTGTTTCAGGACATGCTTGCGTTTTTGGGTCTTCATTATAAAATTGCTTTGCGTATAATATTTTACCTTGTTGTTAGAGATAAGTTGTTGATAATTTTATTAATGGACATACAGTGTCAAGATGAATATCCTTTTAAATACTTTTTTACTAGGCATCTGACCTTTAGTCTTGAAACTTGGTGCCTGGCAGTCAATTATCTGGACAGGTTCTTGTCTGTCCAAGCTGTAGACAAGGAGTGCCTACAGGTAGGCACAGGTATGCGTAGGTATCTCAGCAGACAGGTAGTTCCAGGTATTCACAGGTATCTCAAGCAGACAGGTAGTTCCATGTATACACAGGTATCTCAGCAGACAAGTAGTTCCAGGTATTCACAGGTATCTCAAGCAGACAGGTAGTTCCAGGTATACACAGGTATCTCAGCAGACAAGTAGTTCCAGGTATTTACAGGTATCTCAAGCAGACAGGTAATTCCAGGTATGCACAAGGAATCTCAGCAGACAGGTAGTTCCAGGTATTCACAGGTATCTCAAGCAGACAGGTAGTTCCAGGTAGCAGACAGATAGTTCTAGGTAGATTTGGGAATTAACAATAATATAAAATCCTAGTAATTGTTTATTAATTAGAATTACATATCTAGTTGGTTGGATTGACAACACTTTTGATTGCTGCCAAGATTGAAGAACAAAATCCCCCAGAGGTAATTTTCATGACAGTATTACAATAAATCAAGCAGTTTTTTTGGTTGAAAAAAAACTTAATGATATTGGTTTTACTAAACCAAAATTTGATAAATTATTCTGTCTTTTAATAGATATAAACATTAGAAATATAACCAAATCTAAGTTATCTGTCTATTTACCTTTCCCATTAGATTTCCTTTGTTTCATATCTTGTCATTTTTTTCCCTATTTCTTAAATTTTCAGATATTGGAGTTAGTAGAGTTGTGTTCATCTGCCTACACTAGAAAGAATTTTAAACACATGGAGGTCAGTTTAGATTGGAGAATCATCATCTTTTGGCTTTTAGTTCTCTAACTTTAAAATTTAAATAGGATTTGAGAACAACTTCAAAGAAAGCACTAAATAAATATATTTCCAGGTCCTAATATAGAGTAGTTTAGAGTACAACTTATTAGCACTAACTAATATATCTAGGTTATCATATTGAGTAGATTAGAGTACAACTTATTAGCACCAACTAATATATTTAGGTTATCACATTGAGTAGATTAGAGTACAACTTATTAGCACCAACTAATATATCTAGGTTATCATATTGAGTAGATTAGAGTACAACTTATTAGCACCAACTGCATCCTTTCTGTTGTCACACAAAGTCCAAGTAATGGGAGCCAAAGCAGATTGGCCAAATGATCTCTCCAGGTATAAAATTTTATTATGTTGCATTGTTAACAAAAATATCACACAACCTTTCAAAATTATGTTTTTTCCTAGGGATACAGGGATGGGACAATATGCAATCAATTCAATTTAAGAGTTTTTTGTTTTATATGCTCTAGTTACCAAAGTCTTTAAAATTAGGCAAAACAAGTAAAGTTGCATCAGTTCCAATATCTGAGACAGTAAAAAATTAATTTTAGAGTCATTGTTCCATCCCTATAACCCTGATTTTAATTCTGACAAAAATATTTGAATAATTATATAAACAGGCACATGGTAGAAATGATTTTGAGTGATCCTGAGTTTGGATTTTACATTCCTGCTGATATTGCTAGCGCCATCTATACAGTAATCAAGGTACTAAAGGGAACTATTCACAAACAAAAGCAAGTGATGTTTAATATTTGCTTTATCGACTAAAAAGTTAGGTTTCACCATGGTTTTATATGAAAAAAAACTTTGAAAAGGAAAGCACTTTTTGGTTCAATATCATCAAATGTTTCGATAAATTCAAATTGTTTTTTAAAAGCTTTAACACAAAAGTATATTATTTTGATTAAAAATGTATATTTAGAAAAAGGGACGGTATTTTGTAATATTGTAAACATTTTAATTAAAGTACTTTTGCAATTTAGAGCATTTTTTGTCATGTTATTTTATTTTGTTCTTTGAACTCAACAAAGCATTTGGTGATATTGCATCAAAAAGATTTACATTTTGAAGTTTTTTTCATATAAAACCATGGTGAAAACCCAACTTTTTAGTTGATAAACCAAATATTAAACATAAACCTAGTATTTTCACTAAAAAAAAATACTATGAATCAATGCTGGAAGGGGATTAGAATCACTTGCTCTCGTTCGTGGATAGTTCCCTTTATTAGGCTTAATTGATTAAGTATTAGAGTAAAATACTAGAGGGGGAAGGGGTTATATAACTTTATGTCTCCACCCCAAAGGACCTTGTGCCAAGTCTCTATCGGGTCTTTGAAAATCAACCAATTGAAAATCGGGAATATTAACACTTCTATGTAGGAGACCACAATTTGCTAGCAGACGAAAAAGGTCCTTGAAAAAGCGGGCACTTATTTATCTGTATGCACATCTATCTATAGATCTGTTGATTTAATGTTCAACCTTCGCTAGTCTGAATCCCTTTGTCTCTGCCTTATGTCTCTGTAATTATGGAATTTATTAATCTTCTATGTGCAAAGTATGGGAGAGGTTTATACTAGGTAGGCTTCTAGCATTCGATATAGAATATGTGAATATTTTAAAATGTTTCTCACATCAGGCTAATAAATTGATATCTCCCTTTTATGACTTTACCCCATCCCCTTCCCATGACCTTGAAGGAAGGTATTGACCAATATCTAAGGAATATATTAGCAACATAAATTTACGACGAAAATTCTACTATCACAATATCCATGTATTCTATATCTATTCTTTTAGCAATTCTTGAATATTCCCATGACCAATGAGAATCTATTCAATAATTCAGCTTGTCTGACCGTCTATTATATGATTTTTTTGTATTTAGAGATCCGAACCTATGATGCTAAGAGAGATAACAATTCACTGTCCTATTTGTGCCCCCGTCTATGGAGATATTTATGCCAGGTTGATTTTTTATCTTTCAACTAGTGGCTAAGGCCATAGAGGCCCCTAGGGTCACTTTAGGGGGAGGAGGAGTGCAAGTTTATTAAAAAATAGGGGTAATCTTTTCTGGGATCGATGGGGGCACTCTCCCCCAAAATAGTTATATTTCTCAGAACCTATGATAAGCTATTCTTTAAAGGAGAACCGTATCGGTTCAGCGAATAGCAAGATCATTTGATACAGTCAGACAGGCATAAATAGATCCTGGTACTGTTAAATAAAGATTGTTAGCTTTTTTAAAATTTAAGTACCAATATATTACAAGTTTATAACCCCTCCCGGCCTAACATGAAAAACATCTTTTTAAGCAGTTTTTTCACTATTTAACTTTTATTATTTTTTAGAGAATTTGTAGTTTGCTGCTATAATGAGATAACAGATTATCTTTTCAAGTTGAAAGAATCTCAAGTGTGAGAATAAAGAATTTAGAAGGTAATCTATCAATAATAATATAATATTATTGCGTATTTTTTTGTGATGAAGGTCTATTTAAAGTAATTATTTTTATTAAAATATAGCTGAAATATATAATGTTCTATTGGTGGTAGGGCAGGATAAGTAATTGAATGAAAAAATTTATAAAAAAAAATTTCGATAATGAATACTTTCTTTCTAAAGAGCAGCTACTCTATTAATAGGGTATTTCATAAATTACATGTTAATTCTATCTTTTTAAAAAATGTGAAATAAAACAATTCTCTTATTTCACAATTCTCCGTTTGCTAATATTTGTTTTTGTTAAATTCTTCCTTATTTTTGTTAAATTCTTCCTTATTTTTTATATTGATTCTTGATTTCTTTTTGTTAAACTAAAACTTATTGTGTAGACTCAAGAATTATTTTTTTAAATTTGTTATTTTCATAATTTAGGCTTAAGAACAAACCTAAACTCATCTTCCTTAAGTACAATAGAAAAGTCTAGAATTAATTATTTTAGACAATTATGTATAATTAATAAAACTGTGATATGTAATTTTATATTTTATGTGCCTATTTTTTTAGATAATTAAATAAATTCTGTTTTTAATTAAAATTAAATAAAAAGTTATGAAAATTGTCGATTTTTGTCAAATTGTTGAAAAAAAATAAAAAATTAAAGGTTAGGGATAGTTGTATAAAAAAGATAATTTTAAAAGTTTCCTGTATTTTTTCCTTAATTACTTAATGTGTTCTACAGAAGGGGTAATTTTGTGGATTATCATTGGGGATGTAAATCAATTTATTGGTCATTGTTTTATGATTCCTTTAGATTCCTGTATTCTTCAAATGAGTTTTGTTTATGAAAATTATTTTTGAAACTTCCATAGAACTATCCCTTTTAGATTTTCAAAAAAGTTTCAATTATCATTTTTTTATCTGTTTTATTCTAAACTTAGGTGCTTATTATTTAGTTTTATTTCTGCTCTTTTATGTGATGTTGTTATTCAATAAAGTATGCATGTTTTATCCAGATTTTATGTAAAATTAACTTAATTATTATTATATTTGTTATACATATTAATGTGAATATGTAATTTCAGATTTTAAAATGATTCAAGATCTACATTAATAAGTTCAATTTTGGCCTTTTACAGGTAATTTTTATATTTATAATAATTAATACCATCTGTAAAGCACCCAAGGATCTAAAGGGTTATAACACTGGCCGAAAAATTGATTTACATCCCAATGTTGATGCCCAAAATTATTACTTTTGTAGATTACAATTAGTTGTTGAAAAGGTTGGACACTCACATAAATAAACCACCCAATAAAAAATTTTAAAAGTCCCCAAGGTTGTTACGTCAACAAATAAGAAAACGTTATTGGAAGACTTTGGGGACTAGATTAATAAAGAGCCCATTGTTTCCTCTCTCACTAGTAGAACCTGTCATAAGTATCCGCTTCCCTCACTGACTGACTGATTCCTTCCCACAGAAAAGTTGTCTACCACTATTAGATAATATGCTTTTAGATTATTTTAAGGTATTATTGAGATAAACTTATATGAAACACCCCCTTCATTTTTGATACAACGCATTTATTAAATTATTTCTATTATCTAAAAAGGAAATGACTTTGAAATTTAAAATTCATTAAAAATTTAAGCTTCATGTAGATCACAGAATGGTTGTAAGTTTTTATTCTTAATTCTGCCCTTCCTTACTTCTTGAAATATTAGGCCCCTTGTAGCTAGATTCGCAAACGCTAGCTATAATTATATAATTCATTAATATAGATACAATTACGATTCTATGATCGTTTTGTTCTTGTTTTTATACAAAAAAAATGACTAGATATTTGAAACAAAGGGATGTTATTAACAACATTATACTTACCAATTTAAAATTGCAGATGAAAGGAATACTAGAGTCAGCCAGCCAATCAGTGAGGGAAAAATACACTTCCAGAGTTGCTACTCATCTAATGTAATTAAGTTTCTATAGAGCAGCTGAAAAAAATTAGAATACTTTTTTATAATATAAAAGCCTTACTACTTAATTCTTGTTAAATCTAAAAAAAAATTAAAACAACTAACTTTCTTACATAAATGAAATTGTCGTTTTCTATATAAAAAAGTATCTCTTTTTTTAATGAATGATGTTTGTTCATTGTTAATTGATGCTTTAATTCCATCTATCGGAAAAGGTGAATATATTCTGTAAGGATCGTAATTAAAAAAGTTGTACGCGGAAGGGAAAATAATTTTGTGTAGGATATAATGACTAATCCTAAGATTTTTTTAAAAAAAACTGACATGATGGAATAATAATAATATGGATTTCTTTTTAAATAAAGACATAATAAGTTTTGTAACTGTTAAATAGATAACTTGAGGCTGCAATTTTGTTAAACCATTTTTTTGTGTAATTATTTAACTTATTTAAAAACATGATTTTTGTGTACTAGATTTTAATCTTAAATATAATAAATAATCTACTGTAATAAATATTTACAAAAAATAAAAATTATTTTTAATTGTCTGTTCTATTAAGTAGCAAAGCTACATAATAATTCACTTTGTTTGTTTGTTAGTCAGTTCGTCTTGAGCTGGATCTTTAAATCATTTTAGTGGTGAGCCAGATCGGGGTGAGCCGAATTTCAGTCAATCATAGCGCGGCATTTCATATAATGCTGTGCTCTCATTGGTGGAAAGTTGGCTCACCCCGATCTGGCTCACTACTAAAATGATTTAAAGATCCAGCTCTGCTATCGGTTGCTATTTAGGATACCTTTTTAAAAGTGACTCTTTTCTATAATTAGGGGCGATCTGTACGTCCGTCCGTAACGAATAGCTGTTATATTAAATGTAGGCATATTTTACGTCTACTACTTTTATGGATTAATTGTTTAATTCAGTTATGCTCATCAAAGGTATCTACTGTAAATAACTTCAGATAGAGAGGGGACAACGGGCTGTTTATTACACTATTCTCCAAAGTTTTACAATAACGTTGGCTTAACAACTTTGGGGACTTTTTCTAAATTTAAATTGGCTTGTTTATTAAGTTGAATTTTAATTCACAGAAGGGGTAATTATGTCAGTCATCATTAAGGATGTATATAAATTTATGGGCCATTGTATTATCCCCGTGGATCTCTGATTTAACTTCGTTTATCTGTCAATGAGGCTTTGTGTGCTATGCATTTTCTTTGGAAGAGAGGTTTGTATTATCAGCTGATATTAAAGATGTCTTGATTTCATGCAAGATTCCTATGACCAATGAATGATTACTCAGTAAATAACTTTGTTCATATTTGTGTCAATTTATACATTTTTATTTCATTAGGTAAGTATTTCATATTTTGGAGCTTTGCTTCTTATGAATGTTATCATATTTGTTGTTTTTGCTTTACAATTTTGTCTTCACAGTAGGTATAAGCATTAAAATTAAAGAATAGAGGAGACATGAGCAAAAACAATTTGCTAGCAGACGAAAAGGTTGTCTGGATTCAGGTATAAGGTATAACCAACAAGCGAAAAAAATCTTAAATAATATTTGGGGGGCAAATGGAGAGGTCATCAATTTTACGATGTGTTGCCGCCCAACGACAGCTGAAAAACACGTATAGGTTTCGTGATTTTTTTCCGAATTAATTTCGTTATTGGTATAAGCTGGTCTGGATTATACATCTATACTTATACATTTATTGCATAAGCATTAACACTTAGAAATGAAAGCTGCTAGTAGTATGTTTTAAGTAAGGGTATGTGCCAAATTTTTAACTAGTCGCTGTTTTTTGTTATTGGTCTATATTATTCTAATCATAGACAAACGGGTTGGTTTTTGGTGAATATTGAGTAGACATACGAGTATCTACTCTATATCTTACTTGTTCCGTCATTGTGAGTGTTGTGCTTTTAATACAATCATTTTGGATATTGTCATCCTTGTTTTTTTATTTATTATGTTCACCATGAAAATACATACATTTAGGGATTTAAATGAATAATATAGATATTGGCCGATAAATTGATGTACATTTTGAATGGTGATACACAAAATTACCCCTTCTCAAATTACAGTTAGTGGTTAAAAGGTTTGGACACTTAACTTAATGAACCAACCAATCAACATACAATAAACATCCCCAAAGTGAGTAAGCCAATGAATAGAAAAACGTTATTATAATAGTTTGGAGACTAGAATAATAAACAGCATCATATCTGCTCCCTCCTCGTATATTTATCCAGTTTGAAGATGCTGTGCGCTGTGGATTTTATTTTGAAGTGGCTCAAAGTGCAAATAATGATCCCACTTTCATTCTTAAATACGATGAATGGA
>LS056263.1:0-12680 GCA_900241095.1 Acartia tonsa
TTATGGTGCTCTGGAACAAGTAGCTCACCAACTATAAGCACCAGAGCTAAACTAACTACTGTTGGGTTGTCACCATCCAAACAGTTACCAGGTTTGGTTTAAGTTATATATATTAAAAAAACGGAGTACTTAACATGTAATCTCTATATGTATGAAATGTTTTTTTTTAGGGGGGGGGGGTGGGAGGAAGGGTGGTGGCATACTCCTTAAAATATCTTTAAATCTTCCATGGACCTATAAGAATCTTTGATATGTATCACAGAGCATTTGTAATCCTTTTCGTTGATTACAGGTTGTACTGGTCTGGTTTTACCTGGCGCCAGAGTGGCCACCCTGGATCCTGCCTGCAGTACCAGTACCTCCACATCCAGCTTTGTTCAGATACCAGCTTCCTCACAGTCACAGCAAAGGTAAATAAATATCAAACTCAAGTTTTATAGTGACTTAGACTCACTTAAATGATTCTGTCTTTTCAAAGCGTCTTTTCTATTATTAGGGTCTGTCAATACGTCCATCCATCCATCTGAAACGGATAGCTCTTATCGTTCTTGTAGCATGTTAGTATTGTCCTTTCAATGATAAAATTGTCATGGTGATTCCAGTAACAATTAGGAACGACTTAGAAAGCATATCAACTCTATAACCATCACTAGAAAGTCTGTATATCCATTTTCAACATAATGATTTTTTAGGTAGGTAGTTATTATAAAAGCAATATTTATTTTATATAAAATCATCATAATTTACAGTAATCGGCGGGTTGATCATTAAAAATTTAGCACCTTGACGTTGCATATTCAAAACCGAGCCTTCTTAGGTATTAATTTTATTATTTTCAGTGTCTCGAATATTGATATAAACAGCATACCAGTTGTGAATCTCTCCACCACTCCAAATTCAGTCAGAACTCTGCTAAGCCCGGCAGCTGTACAAAGGTAAGGTTTAGATGAGCGACGCTACTCTGTAAGACTTGTGTGTTGGTTGGATCGGACATTGGTCTGAAAATTGTACTTGTATCCAAAATTTAGGAATATGCACTTTAATTTGTTGGCTTAAAAACTTCAGTTAGTTTAAGATTTATCAAATCATTAAAATCCTAATCTTATGATGCATTTACATAACTTTTCAGTGTTTTTGGTATTAAAGCGATTTTTTAGTTCTTGCTACTTTTTGCAAAATATAACATTCTTTTAATAAATGCTAATAATCTTTTTTAGTTAAAAGAGGGTCATTTTTTCGCGTAATTCCGTAAAAATGGCTGTTGGTTTGTAGTCAAATGCTCTTATTGAGTCAAACTTTTAATATTTATGGACTATTTCATATATATACATTTGGTTATAATTAAGAACACGTTGACTTAATAAGAGCATTTGACTACAACCTAACATCCAACTTTATAGCGAAAAAAATGACCCTCTTTTTCAAAACAAAAAAAAATGTGTTACCCTAAAACCCCATGGTTGTTGATACTTAATTTGTTCCTTGGAGTATATTATATTTTGATTTCTAGGTTATTAAAATCCTCAACCGTAGCTTCATCGACAACATCCAACAGCATTTCAACGTCAAGTCCTCTGTCGACCGTGACCATCCCCATCTCGTCGCTGGGCTCCGCAGGGTTGAAGCTGCGGCCAGTCCAGCAGATTCAAGGGAAGCGGGTTATACCCACCACTATTCGTGTTAGAGGTCCTCCCTATTCCAGGTATAGTTTCTTAAAATACATACATTAGCGGATACGCCCCTAGAGGCCACCGGGGGGTACTTGAAGGAAAATTGTTATTAAGCTTCCTTGGACCTATAAGAAGTTTCAGACATGCATCCTGTTATTTTGTATTTGGGTTATCTATCTTTCCATCTTAGTTTATTTGTCTATGTTAAATGTTATTCTACTCAAACTTTGTCATAACTAAAGACGTCGAAAGTTTTTTTTTGCTGTTGTCAGAGCTTAGAATAACAGTATTACATTACAGGCAAATGTGCAAAATTATCTATCAATTTATTCTTTTATTCTATCTATCTACATATTAACCGTATTAGAAAGTTAATTCAGTTGAAAAAATGTTTTTCTTGTTACATTATCGATCAGTTTTTCTTTTTTTTATTGTCTATATATAAATTAGAGTAAAACACTTAGAGGGAGAAAGTGTTAAATAACTGTATCTCCCCATCGCACTGTCCTTTTACCGTTTCCTAATTGGATCATTGATAATCAACCAATTGTGTGATGTGTATTAACACAGCCTAGTAGCAGAAAACAATTTGGTAGTAGACGAATAAGGTCATTGAAAAAGAAAGAAAGGTAGTTATCTGTATATACATCTATTCATCCTTTATCCTGTCTATCTATTTAACTTTCTAATTTAGGATACCACTGAATGGAAAGCTATCTCATGTGAAGTTACAAACAGTTTCTCTTGTTACATTACTCAAAAATCAAAAAAATATTCAGGTAAATTTTTAGGCCTTTGTGTTGTATCATTACAAATTGGAAAGAAATTATGTAAATTCCCAGTGATGACATACAAAATTACCCCTTTTGTTGAATAAAATTATTATTTGAAAAGTTAAGACACTGCTAGTTAAAACCAATCAATCAAGATATAATTAAAAGTATTCAAAGATTTGAGCTAGTAAATGAGAATATCAGTATCAGTTTAATTTACATAATGATGTACCCTCCTCCCTCCCTGATTATAATACATGAATATTTGTAGGTGGTAAGGCAAGAATCAGAAGATACAGAAAATACACCAACCTCATCTTAATTCATTCATTTACATACTTATAAAAAATATTTTATTTTTACATTAAAAAAAACTTATTTCGGGGATCTTTCATTAGGACAGCATATTTTTGTGTCTGTCATACTTTAAGATTCAAAATCAACCAGTTTTCATACAAATGTATGATTAAAACATTCCTATAAGTAAAATTAGTTATTTATCGCAGCTTATTATACAGTTTTCTGCGGATATTAAAATGAAAAGTTATAGGATTAAAACCAGTTAGCCCCCAGGGTCCGAATGCCAGTTCTAACAAAACTGTTTTTAATTTTACGAGTTTTGTTTTAATATTCGTGGAAAACTGCTATAAATGGTTTTCAGTATGGCTAAGGACTGGTTCTAATCCAGCGGATATCAATCGGTTTCGAAGCCATGCTGTTATGATTATTCCAAAATAATTGACTTAAATAATTGCATGGGCATTAAGGTTGTGTAAATCCACTCGGGTTATAAAAATGTTGTATGTGTACCTAAGATTTTATTTTTATTGTGCATTTGTTTGTTTGGCCTATAAAATTAACAGGATTTCTGTCTGTATGTGAGTCAAAGGATATATCTTGCATCTAAACCCATATGGTTCTTCTTTACAATGTAGCTTCTCATAGGTCCTGGAAAGGTTTATAAGTTTTTCAGGGTAGAGTCGCTAGGCGGCACCAGTTTCGTACAAACATGAATAAAAACCGCTTATTATTTATTATTTCTCAACTTAAATATATTGAAAGAAAACATTTTAAGTGCCACTAAGGCCTTTAGGGGCAAAGTCGCTAGTTATTAAATATTGAAACTAGTGATAGTAACTTGTAAATTTATGTATGTTTAAGAATGGTTATACACTGTAAAAAAAAGGTAGATATCAAAGGTTAAAGTACAAATAGTCAATGCATTGTTATTTCGAATCTCTGTGTTTTTAGATTCCTTCTTTTACAGTGTATACTTTTTCATCGAGTTTGTTTAAAAATGTATTTTTAATGTTGCTTGTGGATATACTCCCTGATCTATTGAAAATTCTTCCAGTTTCAAAGTGAAATTATGAATTTTGAAAAAATGGCCTAAAATCAAAATAAAACAGAATTGATCCCATAAAATTGTAGATCATTTTTTTTACTTACATGCATTTCAAAATATTATTATTTAAAAGATTTTAAATATCAAACTTTATAAACAACAATATGAAACGGTCTTTCATATAAAAAAATCACTTTTAAAAATACATTATACATAGATCTAAACACTAAAATTCTTAATTCTAAAAGCTTTTAATTAAGTAGATAAAAAGTTAACAGATAGGTGTGTTATGTAAGATTTATGTAAAATAAGAAATAGTATTGTAAATATTCATCTGTCTTAAATGTAATCTTAGATGGTAATTATTAATAGAAATCCCGTAACTTTTATAATAGCTTCTTAATTTGAGATTAAATTACGTGAATTGGTCATTTAATAGATTTTTTGCTACACAAAAATAAGTAGGATAAAGAGATAGTTTCATTAGTGATATTTAGTATTAATTTTATATTCTTTTGCCCCAAAATTTTAGTTGTGCGTTCAAATATGTAATAATTTCCAGATTGTTTAAATGTTCATATCCTTGTACACAAAAGGACAATTATCTTGTTTTCATTCTAAAAAAGGTTTTCACAGTTTCTTAGTCCTAAAATTATGGGTAAAATATCATTCATGACTATTGAGCCTATACATTTTAACAATGGATATAGACTGTAAGTGGATATAATAACAAGGGAAAATTTGTCGCCAATTTAATTACTAACATCTATTGCTAACCTCATTTATTGGTCAGTTCGTTCAACCAGTAGGAGGGATGGGTTATCGTTATTTTATCCTACTGCAATTATCACTTTATTAGAGAACATGAAAATCCGGTGCAACACCCAAGTGATAATATAACGATTGTTTTAATCCACATTTACAAAAGATACCGAATGAAACTATCTCCTTTAAAAAATAACTCTGAAGTCTAATTTACTATTTAAATCTCAATTAGGTAAAACCATTGAAAATTATGAATTGTACTGAAAATAATTTGCTTAATGTGATGATGTTCTTATGCTTTAAGATTTAAATTAGAATAATGTGGAGGAAAAGAGAATTGTTATCATCCAACATTTGAAACATGGACGAGGGCGATGGTAAGTTTTATCTTTATTTAAGTACTAGATCTTATTGGTAAAATAAAGAGGGTGGGGGGAGAGTTTATGGAAATAAAGGGATAGTTGCATGAAATGCATTTAACAAGTTTGATTGCAAGCATAAGTTACAAGAATATCATCTAACATATATAATTTTGTATTACAATAAATAGTAATCAATTAGGCACCACCATAATATTTATAATGCTGTTTTATTAAAAATATTGCATATATCCAAAAAATATGATTTTCAAGTCTTGATGTTTTTAAAACTACCTATTAGAAATTGAAATGCTTTCAAATATATGTCTTATAGATGTAGTTTAAAACATCGAACAGAAAAAAATACACAGTTCACTAAATTCAAGTTAAAATGCACTTCGTGCAACTACCCCTTTAGTATAAAATTTAGCACTAGCAGTATATAATTCCTAATTTAAACTTTTGTATGATTGGAACCACTTTCAGTGCCTGTGTATGACCCACTAGAAGCTTACTCCATGTCCTTAGCAGACCTCCATCCAAGTAGTAGTTCACATGCTGTGCCTTTCCAAGCTCCAGCTTCCAACCATCATGATGGTGGTGGTGGGGGTGTTCAGGTTAATCATGGACAGTTTCTACCTGTGCAGGTTAGTTCTAACAATAGACATACACGGGGATTCTGAACAAAATGCGTTTTCCGTTTTTCTGACACTACCAGAACAAATACAGAGAAAACGATTATATGACCTTGTTCTCTGTAGAAAAAAGTACATTATTTTATAAAAGGTGTTTTTCATTATCTCTAAAAATGCGGCCTCTATAATAGGTACATAGATTCCAAAAATGCTTTATGTGAAAAATGTTGTGCAAGAAAAATTAAAATAACTCTTCTATTATGTATAAAAAAAATCGTAGAATTCAATTTAAATTCAGAAAAAGGTCTAAGAAAAGTACCTTAATGAGTTTTAAAGGTGAAATGCCTTTTAGCTCATCACAGAAGCATTTTTAAGAAACTGCAATTTGTAATTTTTTCACATTACTTGATTGGGATGCATTTGCAGTAAAAGAATCTTCTTTAATAACGTAGGTTATAGTAAAAAGAAAAAAAAATTGAAGGACATTTTTTACTGTTGATCTTTTTGATTATTTAGACTGAGGGACTTAACCTAATCCCTAAGGAACCTTCCACAACTATTCCACTACACTATGACAATACCAGTTACCCCCAAGATCATGCAATTATACCGAGGAATGTGGGAATTTGGAATTAGTATAAAAAGAAGCAATGCAATTATCTTGGTTATGTCTATTTTCATTATTTTTTTTTCTTCATTTCTTCTGGAGGTTGAAATTATTGATAATAGTTTATGTACTGCTAGTTTTAACAAACTTCTCAATATTTAATGAAAAGTACTCGTTGGGGTGCAGAGGAGTTTGCCAGAAGAATTTCGACACCCCCTTTAAACCCAAATCGAGGGGAAGGTGTATTAAGACAACTAAGGGGGTGGCTAACCCCCTTAGGTGTCCACCCACTCAAAATTATTAACAATTGTATTAGGGGGTTGGATAGGATACACCCCCCTTCTGCATGCCTCTGAAAAAAAAGTTTAAAGCTAACGAATAAGAGAACGTGTTATTACAAAATTCCTAACATTACAACACTTAGTTCACTACCAAAGCTTCCAAAGCAACCGCTGAGCCTAGCTGAAATCCAAGACTACCGGCCGCAGCAGCCAATAATCAATGGCGGCCTGCAGATCAAAATACCAAGTTCACAAATTACATCCCAGCAGCGCAGTCCACGTGGCGCTATTTTGAGTCCTGGTGGCTTAGTTATCAGTCCAGGCCCTCCTGTTGTACCTGGAATATCCATTAGTCCCGGAGCTGTACCTGGATCATCTACAAGTCCCGGAGCCCTCCCTGGAGGCCTGTCTATAAGTCCTGGCAGTAATATTACAATATCACCCATAGCACAATTACAAAACATTCATCCTCCTCCCTCTTATCAGGCAAAGAAAATGTTTAAAGCCTTGTCCTAGGAATCATTATTCGAATATGAATAGGATAATTATATCATAAAAAAATAGCTTGTTTATTGAAACTTTCAACGGTTTTTTGACTATAGAGTTTCTTCACTGTCTAAATCGTACCTTTCCGTTACAGGAATCTTCATGCAAAGTTTTATTCGATAGGACAATTCTAACATGCCTAATTTAAAACTAAGAGGTGTCCTTTAAGGAAAAACGGATTGCCCCTAATTATAGGAAAGCTTCTCTTTAAAAACATTCTTTTTCTGTCAAGGTTCCATTTTCTTTGGTATTAGGAGCGTATAAATCATAGTGATAGTATCCAAACCCAGCTGCAACGAATACCCTCAGTTCCAAGTAGCACAGCAACATTGCCATCACCAGTGAAATTATCCCCAAACAAATCTTTGTCCCAATCTGTTAACTCAACGCCTGCCACTTCGCCTAAGTTATCCTCAACTAATGTTACTCCAGTTAAGGTAAATACATGTTATAATTTAAAGTAATGTTTGTAGCGAAGCTGCTCTATGATTCTCGTAAAAAAATCTGACGGTTTAACTCAAAGTAGGTTCTAGTCAAGTACAGAAATCCTTCCTTATTACAAAAATTTTTTTTTTAGATTAAATTAGGTTATGAAGGGTTAGGGCATCAAACTGTTGAGCTGAGCCCACCACAGTGGTTGACATTACAGAAAAGACAACCCACCCCCCTTATTTTAAATGTATTTTAAAAAATAAGGTGAAGGGGGTGTTTTAGTGCTCTAAAATATGAAACCTCTTTTTAGACGCTGGAAAATCTATCAGATGAAGAGATAAAAGAATTCTCCGACATACCTGGAATCAATTTGAAGAAGAAAACTGTCGATTCTAATATCTATATCAATAATTTAGGTAACACTATTGAAGTTGACACGTTATTAATCACTAAATCAGTAAATTGTTCTTTGGGTAACTGAACAGGTGTTTTCCCTCCAAGTACCATGTCGAGCATCGAATTGACCCACCCCTCTTCACTTTTTAAATCAGTTAAAAATAAGGTTTGGAAAAGAAAGATTTGAGAGAAAGCATTATAATATTTTTTATTTTACATGTTTATTAATATAAGCCATTGATATTGATATTGATTATGTCCAACAGGAGCGAAGCTGTGTGAAACCATTTGCAAAATATACTTCCAATCATTGAGAGTGTTATAGAATGAAATATAAACAAAAAGTTAAAAATTTTAATTATCCTATTTATAAAAACCAATGGCTTCTTGAGGGGGTTTAAAAGTTTATTAGCATCACTGATAGACAGAGAAACACTTAACTGATGTAGAGAAGCTTCATTACCAATAAAAAAACAAATCAATCTGTATTTCAGTGTCATACCATCACTCGATGTTTGCCAACGTGGACAGTTATGCTGAGAGATGTATGGCTTGTGTTTTTAGAAAACTTAAAAATAACCTCAGAGATTTACAAAAATTATCAAGGTACATAATTTTGTAGGAGGGAGGGAGGGGACAATCGACTGATAATTACACAAGTAACCAAAGTTTTATAAACTCATTTTCTCTTTCGTTTATTTAAAACCTTTTGGTACCATTAAATCTTGATTAGTTGGTTCTACGCTTTTCCACCAGTAATTTAAACCTAAATTTCTTAACCACCTAAATAAGTTTTAATTTTCATTAACAACATAGGCATGGCTTTATTCATTTTCTTGGTTCACTTGATTACTTCTTTATTAGTAAAATTCAGGGCGGGGTGGGGGGAGGCATTGGACTGTTTATAACACTAGTCTACAAGGTTTTTAATACGGTTTTCTTATTCTTTGACTCAACAACTTCAGAGACTTTGTTGATTTTTATTGGTTGGTTCATTAAGTCCAAACTTTTCAACCACAAATTGTAAACTACAGAATGGGTAATTTTGTGCATCATCATTAGGGATGTACATCAATTTATCGGCTATTGTCTTATCCCTTTAGATCCCTAAATAAAATTCCTTTGTGAATTATAAAACTTCTCATAACAAACAAACTCAATAAATCAAAGTTAATTTTATTAAGGGCTGTGTTGAATAAAGATGGATCTCGACCTGGCCTCTGTATTAGTGTTCCTAGATCTAAGGATTGTAGGTATACATTTTCCCTATTTGTAGCGCAGTTACTCTATCTAGGGTTTATCCATTGGTCAGTATGTCACTAAATAAACGCTACGAATAATAATACAATAAACATGTCTTTTATCTTTACAAATTCTTATTAAATCTACATGTTTGTATTGGTTAAAAATAAAGGAGTAATGTTTTTTTTCAGTTAATCTTGATTAAGTTCTTTATTTTAGACGACTTTACATTATTTCCTGGATTGCTAAAGGCTTTTTTACTCTAAATTAAAGTCTTGGGATGGATTTAGGCTATTTTTCTATCCATTCATTCTCCTCTGATCTAATACAATACCCAGCTGCTACTGAAATAAAAATCACTCCAGAAGTTGTGACAATTTTTTAAATAAACATAATGATTATCAATTTTAGGATAACAGTAACGCGATCTAGTCAAGATGGGACCAAGTCCACGAAGAAAGTTCATCCACATTTAGCTCTAGTTCAAATATTTTCTAATCCACAGGTAGCGTAATAAAAAATTATTTTTTGTTGCTGAAAATAGAAGATTTATGTATTAATATTATTTGTTAGTAGCAGAGCTATCCTGTAATTATGGAGGTATATCTGTTCAACTAGTATTTTAAATCGCTTATTCCCTAACCTCTCTTTTTCTTCTAAAGTGGATTTATTATTAAATACTTTTTTGATAGGTTTTTTGATTTTTAGGCTCTTAATGTGAATGTAGTAGAACCAATTCAAGAATGCAAATATCCTTTTGTGGCAGGTAAAAGAATTTATTCCAGTGTTACCATGAAACTTTGTTTTTTTTTTAAAGAGGAATATGCACGAATGAGATCAATTGATTCTAAGCACCTTCCAGAAGTGATTCTAAATGTTTGTGAATATACCTACTAGGGTTATGTTTAATAGTATCGATATATAAATTTAAAAAAAAATTTCACCATTGTTTTGAATGAAAAAACTTTGAATGATTAGGCATTTTTTTTGGCTTTATATCATCAAATGTTTTGTTGAGTAAAAAATGTTGTAAAGTAAAAGAATACTTTTCCAATGAAAAATGTTGATTTAGAAAAAGGGATGGTAACTTATAATATTGTTAACAGTTGTATTAGTGTACTTTTGTAATTTACAGCATTTCATTATGTTTTGGCGTGTTATTATTTCTTTTAAACTTTTAAACTCAATAAAACCTTTGATAATATTTTATAAAAAAAAACTTTTCATTTCAAAGTTTTATTTATAGAAAACCATGGTGAAACTTATTTTTTTTTTAGTTGGTACAACTATTTCAAACATAACCCTACTATATTCACAAAAAAAAATATTTAGAATCACTGCTGGAAGGTGCTTAGAATCACTTGCTCTCGTTCGTGCAAAGTCCCCTTTATATAAAACTATGTTTTTTTCCGAGAAGCAAACACATACTAAAGCTAATTTTGCTGTTGCTTTTCAGGGTCCAGTTTTTCTGAGATGTGTATAAATCCGTATCATTATTTTGTAACATCATCTCCCACCAAACTGGCGGCTAAACGTCCGGGACCAAAGTAAGTAAATTTACTTGGATTTTTATCAAAAAAAAAATCTTTTTAAAAACAATTGTACCTAATCGTCCAATAATATTATAATACAGCAACTAAATTCATTATCTTTATTTTTAGATAATGCTAATTAATTCTTTTATTTTTCTAGGCCCAAGTCAGAAAATAGTTTTGTTACCAAGCTACCTAAGAAATCTTTAGTAAGTATTTTTTTCTATTATTTTATTCAAAATACATCACAAAAGGGAGACTGGCCATTGGCAAAGATCCCATATAGTTAAGTGTTATAAGACTTTAAAAACCACTAAAATTTGGCATTGCAGTTGCTCTTGTGTAAGGGTAATTCTTTTTTACTAAGTTTATCTCAAATGATTTATAATTTGGCGAGAAAAAGCAACAACAAAATTAGACGATAGATTTCGGCGGTTTTTGGTGCGGTTCAGCATCCCGTTACTTTAAAGTTACACATTGTTAACTTTAAGATGTTTTAATTACAGGACCTACCAAATGGCAACGACAGTGACTCCGACTGTCTGTTAGATAGCTGTTCTGATTCTGGCACAGACTGGGAGCAGGCCTGGACAGACAGCCTGCAGGCAAGGCTGGAGGACAGCCAACTCCAGGTAGAACTGGCCAGTAACCAGGAAGGGGAAGGTTGTCAGCCTGATGGTGACAAGATTGGTTCTCATCACAAGGAAAGAATTATTTGTGATTTTAATGATTTACAGAAAAACAAGGGTGATAACGTAGCAAAGTGATTGGTAAACGGATGATTTAAAAAAAATTCGGTTTAATCGTTGATTGATCATAAAAATGAAAGGAAAAAAGAAGAATAAAAGAATGATATAAATCACGAAACCTTAATATTTTTTCTCTTGACAGTACGATAGCCGAAAGACAAGGAAAGTTACTTAATGCTCTTTAAAAAGGAAATTCTATACTAAGTAATAGCAATCTATCTACATTTCCCCCATTTTCCGATATTCCTACGGACAGAATAAGTGCTTTGTTACTGATACTATATTTTAATTAAGCATTATGGAAAGTTTTTTAGTGTTTTATACTTAGTCCTAAGAATATTTAAATCACAAACATATTCTTTACAGATAAATATAAACGAATCTGACCTCACCTCAAGAATAGAGTTTCTCCATTTGAAAAGAAAATCAGATGAAGAAAGTTTGTCACCTCCGAATACTGTACCCACCTCCCCAAAGGTAAGGAAAAAAATTAGTTGTTTGAAATTTAAACTTTAAAAAGCTAGGTACTAAAATATTTTTTTTTTACTGCACAACTCTTTTACAAAGACCAAGAATAGTTATTTATTGCATCGTATTTTAAACAGCTTTCCGCGGATATAAAAATGTTCAATTATAGGAGTAAGATTATTTTTGTTAGCTCCAGGATGCTGAAGACACGGCCTAAATGGTTTTAATTTTATGATGGTACATTTTTATATTCGCAGAAAACTGGATATAATACGTTACAATACATGATTTCAAGGCCATACTAAAAACTAAGTTGTAGAATTCACATTATTTGCCAATGTTAAGTAGTTTTAGTCATCCAATGTTTGTTTATAATGTTTATTTCTTATTTTGGTTTTAATTTTCATTTTGCTATTTCTAAATAGAAGTGCAGATTTTTTCCTAAAAAAATAAAGGGGTTAATTTTTTTCCGCGTACTTTCTGTAAAGATGTGTGTTTACCGATTAGCCAAATGCGCTTATTAAAACTGTTCTTAATTATGATCAAATGTATATTGTGTATATACATTAAATGGTCACAATTAAGAACAGTTTTACTTAATAAGCGCATTTGATTAAGAGGTAACACACAACTTTACGGAAAATACGCAAAAAAAATTACAATCTTTTTGTAAAATTGATTAAGTGTATGATTTGTTGAAGTGTAAATTAGTAGTATTGGTTCATGGAAAGCAAACAAAGTAGCGTATTTTCACTGTAGCTTTTCTCCTCTTTCTAGCCCCTGCAGGGGTGTATATTTTCAAATTTGACCCTGCTAAGGGGCAGGGGGGGGGGGGAAAAAAAAAAAATTGGGTTGGGGGAAGAAAATTTAACAATTAAGC